>JABVXV010000054.1:0-77802 GCA_013365325.1 Dipetalonema caudispina | reverse complement strand
ATCATTCTCCTCTCAAAATTGAAATAAGAAGTAGATATATTTTAAAATTAGCATGCTTGCTATATGCATAAATTGCTACATTTGTTAATCGTGAACTTCATCATCGATTTGGCTTAAATTTGTATTAAGTTAGGCATTCAGAATTTCAATTATTAGTAATTCTGATCAATAATAATGCATAAAACCAGTGAAACTTAATGCAAGTTATTTGATTCGACAACAATATTTTCATAATAAATGATCGGTTTCATAAGTTTCACCTATTTTCCAGTCAAAAATAGGGAATCACAGTATTCAGAATAGATTACAATTTCAGATGTGTCATAATTGTCAGTAATATTACTGGAATTTTTGTGCTGAATGATGGGATAGCTACGACACCGTGGCATTTACAAGAATCTCATGCTTATATGAATAACTGTCATCTATGTGCTATTGAAGTTACACCAGATGGGAAAGTCTGCATGCATCGTTTTTTTTAGTTTCTAAAATTTGAACTTAACTTCCAAAAATACTTTACATAATTTAAAGAAAAGAACAGATTCAATACATTTTTTTTTCAAACACTTTTGTAGAGAATTTATTGGAATGAACCAGAAACGTTTTATTGATAACCTATAACTTCCTTTAAGCAAGCAGACTTAAAAACTATACTGCAAAAATAATAATGGTTAAAAAGAATCGTACTTGCAAATAATCTTTGATTCAAGAAAAAAAAAGAAAAAGTTAGAAAATTAATTAATTAATCTGAAAGATTAATTAGTCCTGGTTGCTCCACCAGAAATATAGCGAACTTCTTTATTTGTAATTATCTTCTTATCATTTGAAATATTACCGTAATTTAATTTTAATTCTTGAAATTTCAGATTGAATCCATTAGCAATCCTATTCTACCACTAACACGAACATTATTTGATGCTAAAAATACTTGAAATTCGAAATTAAATGAACACTGTACCATATTTATTCAGCGTAATGTTGTGATTAGTAGCCAAAATTTTATGAATTATCGTAGACTGAAGCATTATAATTACAGCAATCATTTCTAATTGTAAATAGAAAACCATAAAAAAAAAAAAAAAAAAAGTGTTTTACATATAGCACATGTCAAATTACAATGAATTCAAATGTTGATCAATGAATTATCTAATTCTAATTCATATAATTTTACAGCAAATTGAGAGCAAAGAATCTTATTTTCAATTTCCAGTAATTTACCTTCATATCTGCAATATCAACAATAATTTGTTTTGAGAAAAAGTGCTTTATTCATAGCAAAATTTCTATTGGAAAAAAAAAGTAAAATCAAAATTATTTTTAAAAGACATTTCAAATTACTTTATGGTTCCTAATTTTCAAAAAGAATTATGAGACGAATTGTATTATTATTGCTTATTAATTAATTAATGATTTAACAAATTATTTTGATTGCAATCCGTTGCATTTCTTTTGTTTCACGATGGTTGCAAATAATTCGTGTCCACACTTTTCATCAGATTTAGTTTTTTTTTTGCAAAGTTTGCTGCTTTCGAATGCTAGCAAACTTTAACTGTCTTTCGAAATTTACAAGAATTTCGTTATGATTTGCTCAAGGATCCAATTTTTATACAACTTTTAAATTAAACGAATTGCTTATTTTACTCAGCCAAATTTTCCATAATACAGATAATACTTTTCAATCTTGATTGGATAATTTCGAAACAGAATGAAATAAATTTAATGAAACATTTTGATACTTGATTTCTTCGTCCTTCTGTGAACCCTTTTGTAAATCTTTTTCAGAATTACTATCTTCAGTCCTTATTCAGTTATTTTATCATTGGGTACCATACTCAAATCTTCTAATGATCACATAGTGCAATTTTAAATTGGCAGAATCTATACTTTGCAGTGTTAATATTATTCATACTTATTTTTGAAACCTCTTTCAAATATTAGTTATTTCTTCATTTCTTTTCTTAGGAAACACTTCATTTTATTCCTTTGTTCCTTTAAAGCTAAAAAATTGGAATATGCTCTTTTATATTTGAATATAAAAACTTATTAAGAAGATTAAAAAGAAACAAATTCTAGAAAATTTTGCAGCATTTAAAATTTTCTTTTTGGAATTGAAAATGAATGATAGATAAAAATCAGATGCTGGCTTAAACTTATTGATCAAATTTCTACTCTTATTTCTAAAAAGAAACTTTCTTTCTTGTTCGAGCACTTTGGATTCTTTAAAAAGATATATAGTTCATCATACTACCATTTTCCATCCTTTTCAAGCATTGCTTTTGAATAATTAAACGAATCACTAAGGCGTGCTTTTTTATTTCCGACAATATTCCACAAGTTTGATCCCACTTTATTAAATCCATCTTTTTCAAAACTATGCAACCATTCTTTTTCTTTTTGCGAAGCGGTTTTGAGTTAATGCCGTCCCTTAAATATCACTTTATTTCTCATAATCCATCAATTCAACAAATACCACTTCATTTCTTCCTTTTGAATCATTAATCTGATTATTTATATCTTCTTGACACAGATAAATGATAGCTTAAGTGACCATGCAGTCTAAATGACCATACTAAGCATAGCACTCCTTTATACTTTTTCCTTCTTTTCCTCATCTGCATTTCTAAATTACGTTAAATTTTGAAATTCATTTTGAAGAAAAAAAAAATGATTTCGTCTCACTTAATTTGAAACAGTGAAGATGTAAAAAAAAGCAGAAAGGAATGATTATTTAAAAAAGAGACTTTAATGAGAGCATTTGAAGTATTCAATAAAAAGGTTGGAATGGAATCCGACAAGCAATTAAAATTTTCTAAAAGCTCTTTCACTCTTTATTATGAAATTTACGTGTTTAACCTTTTCATGTCATCTTTCATCGATGCGAACAGAAGCCTGTCGCATATATTAAAGAATTTTTTTTTTTCAAAAATTGCTAGTATTCATTTTCTATTTATAAAAGGAATTTACTCATCAACATTGACAAATTGCTGTTATTTATTGTGAGATATCCAAAAAGATCATTTAAGTACCATGAATAATGCCGAATTAATTTATGAAATTATTTTGAAGAATCATCAAATCATTGTGTCCTTTTAATGACGAATGTCAAATTGTACTGTTAATGACGATATTGCGATGAGATCTGATCAATATAAAATACCAAATTTTTCGGCGCGTTAATTTTTTATTGCTTTTCCGAGATCACTTTGATCAAATTAAAATTTGATAGAATCTTTATATTGCTGAAGGTGGGAACGACTACTTATACTTTTACTTTACAATGATAAAGTTTGTAAGATTACTATTCATTATACTAATCGTATTAGCAGCCATTTTTCTTAGCTATTTTTATTTTACTAAAAAAGGTATATTTACTCTAGCAAGGACTAACAATGCACAAGTGAAAATAAGAAGAGATTTTATCTTAATTAATCAAGATAATCAAATTATACGTAGTAATGATTTCAAAGATAAGTATTGTGCAGCTAACTTTATTACTAATTGCACCATGATTCAACGATTTCTATGCATCAGGAAATTCATGATCTTCTCTATTGATTTTCTCATAGAGAGTGCTATTTGATCTCATTCAGTTAAGCTTGATTGTGGTTTACTCAAACTAAAATGTTCTAGGACCTGTGTACCAAGTTCACATTGATTAGTAGTGCTGAAACAAAGAAAGCTAAATTTCAAAAGCTATGACTAAGCCAAAAATGCCAGACCAGATAGAAAAAAACAAATCATCAGCAAAAGATTTGATTAAATTGGTTGGCGTAGTTGTCCTCATTTTTCAAGTTTGATAATTAATCTTTCCCTGAATATAGCTATAAGTCAAATGATCGATAGATCTGGTATGCTTCGGTTTATAATTGATAAATATAATCACTAGCTTTAGCATACAATTACTTTTTGTTGACGTCAAAAAAAGCCACAGATAATTTACAACGAACTGAATGTCTGAAGAAATTAAATTATTTCGTTTTAAGCTATGACAGCCTGATATTTGAAAAGTTACAAACTTTGAGCTTGCTGATCGCATTTGCACTTTAATTTTTGCGCTTAATTAAACTCAATTTTAGTTTTTTTAATGTTTAAAGTAGTCTCTCAAAAAGCGTTTAGTATAATTGCTGATTCTCTTTATTTATTCTGATGCTACTCTTCAACCTAAAATTATCCAAATATCGTATTCTGCGTTTTGATACAACGGTAATTAGTCTTTTGATAATAATATTGTTGCAATCATAACCGTCCGTCTGCTTGCAAATTTTTATTGTCTTATTGAAGTTCATACGGATGACAAAACGATGATATTATCGCTATAAATGAGTTCAGAATATATCACAAAATATTTCACTTTCTATCATAAAATTGTGAAGGAAACATAAAATATTTTGTTAATGCAGCAGTATGAGGACATTTTCTCGCAATTATTACTCTCTTGTAAACTTTTAAATTCTTTTCAGTTTATTCAGTACAAATATTGGAATTATCGGTCAGCAATTTGAAGGATTTAGGTATTTCAAGTTTCATTTCAATTTTGTAAGCTTTTTATGATTGGCATATATCGGACAACAACCACTTGATTTGCATTTTGAAAAGATTATATGGGAGATTATAAAATGTAAATGGTGGATTGAAGTAATTTATCATTTAATGGTGCAGATCTCCTTTCTCTCCCTTTACCCTTTCAGCTCTGTCATCCATCTTTTATAGTAAGATCCATTCAGATTTATGATACAAGGAATGTTTACCCATTTTGTTACCATTTATTAATTATTGATCAAAAACTTCAAAGAAGTCATATGTCATCCAAATATCAATTTTAGATTGACATCAAGTTCAAAATCATTCGAAAGCGAAGCTTTCCCAGATTTAATTTCCATTTACATTCAGAGGTTTTTCTTGCGGTCATAGATTGATCTCTCATTATAAATTACCCTGAAAATTAGTTTTCCATCATTTCTGATCTGAAACAAAGTAAGGAGCTTCAGGAATTTCAATAACTCGGATTCATAAAACAAGAAATTACAATTTTTTCTCATCATAAATTATTTGAAAGAAGAAAATAAATTAAGTGAAATGCATGAATAAGCATACAAAAGAAGGGTAGCAGAAATAAAACAAAATTCAATTAATTAAACCAATTCAAAATCCCTATTACTTCTTCCTCTATTCTATATCCAAGCTATGATCACTACATTAGCATTATTTGACTACAATCATTCATTTCTATTGGCCAAATAAATTGATCTTTACTTTGCATATAATTCTCCTCTATTTGAGCAAATTAATATCTGCTATGCAAAAATGACATACAGAAATACTAAGCTCTAATCTATTTCGATATCATTACCTTGAATTTCTTATATCGTTTTATTCAGAGTAAAATTTTAGAAAACCATGGAGAATTTCAAGATTTAACTTATATTGATGTTTCCATTATCTATATAAATAAGGAAAGTATCTTTCACATTTCTAAAATCTTTGTTTGTAAGGAGCAGATATATGTAATGAAAAAATGAAGAAATTGACAACAATTGCCAACAAATAGTTTAATTTCCCATATGTTATTAATTTAACAGAAGAATTGTCTCTTTCTCCTCAACAGTTCCTAATTTCTAGTTAGACAAATTTTTTCGAAATTTCAATTGTCATTGCAAGAGATTCTGCAAGCTTTTCTATTGTATTATCAATTAAACTGACGGAAATGTTTGTGTAGAGAATTTATGAACATTTTCAAATTAGATAACATTATACTCATGCCACCCTACAATCTCAATTGCTTTGATTCTTGGAATATTCGAATCTGTACCATAGAATTCCCCTTATTGCCCACTGGTTAATTTTATTTTGCCGACAGTTGTTGACCTAAAGATGATTATTCTAAGAGTCAGTTTAGAAATTATATTTAAATCGTAGTTTTCCATACCTTTTAAAATTGATATTTAAAATATATAAATTTTATAATCATAGAAGTGTTGCAGAGTTCATAAATTACTTAAAGATATTATTTCTAATAACTAAATAACTTATTCAGTTAAACAAAATAGCAAAAAACAGCTGTTTACAATCTTATACAAAAACAGATTGTTTTTTTTTTTGCAATAACAAAATAAAATAAATTTTGAATTTTAAAATATGAATAAAATTTCTGTGAGAATAAATTATTTTTAAAGATTTGAAGTGTTTAAGTTTGAATTATTAATCAACTAAAGATGACGCATAATCTCAAAACTTTACGGAATTCTCAACGTTATCTTTCTAAAACCCGAAGTTTTATGATGCCAACGAAGTTTTATTAGTAACAATTGCAGCAGTTCAAAATGAAATAAATTAACATTGAATGATATATCCGATAACTGATAACATTCTATGTGACTTAAGTATGCATTGAACTACATGAAATACCGTATCAAAATTGCAATTTTTGAAAATCTTTGAAATATTAAATTCTTTAGTGAGACTTTAAAAATGACACGTTGTTAAATATAAAAAAAAAAAAAAAATTAGCGGAAGTTTGGAAGACATAATATACTTTTACAATCATTGTTAAGACTTATTTGGAAAGTCTATCTTGCTGTTCTATAAAACTTAAAATTCATAATTTTTAAATTTGATTGCTGAAGAAGTTACAAAATATATTCACTCCATTGATATGCAAAAAGAGAAAGCATAAAGAGTAGTATCCATGGACAATTACCACATACATAATATTAGCCACATCTAATCATCATCTTTTATCATTCGAAGAAATGAATATTTCTCTTAATCCTCGCTTGATTGAGAAGAATTGAATTATTAGACTAACCAAACAATAAGGTCATACTTCAATAATCTTAGTCATATTTTGATGAGGATAGATTAGAAGTAAATCATCCATAATTGCAAAACTGGTTCTATATGATAATGATTGTGCTCCATTTAATGATATTTCAAATTCAATCTCAATTTACTTAAATTTTTGTAAATAATGAAATTAATTATAGAGAATGCTGATAAATGAGTAATTCGAGTAATTGGTTGGAATGAAAAGAAAGAATAGGGACAAGAGTTGGTGTGATTTATTGGCTGAGGAAATTTTTGTTGAAACTTGAAAATTTTTTATAGCTATGTAGCGCATATTTCTTCATTGGCCAATGAACTTTTCAAGTAATATCTAAATGTTAAATATCATTGATGTGTTCTAATCGATCGCGATAGTCGAAGTTGAATGTTGATTTTGGTATCAACAAAAATCTGTCAATTATTTAGTGGAATTTTGTTTAGTTATGACATATAAGTTCTGTGTTTTTTCAAGTGCAAGGAAGAGAGTCGAAATTGAATTTCAGATATTCTGCAAAGAATATTTTTGCATTTTTCAAGACTTATTATGAGGAAAGAATAATAAGGTCCTAGACATATAGTTTAATTTAATGCAATTTTAACTCTAAAATAAAGCAGGAATGTGATAATTAAAGGCGGATATAAAGGAAGGATTCAGAGGTGACAGCAGGCATGTCGTCAATCTTCTTCGTTATCCAGTTCAGTAATCCTGTCTCATTGAAATTGTTGGAAAGAAAAAGGTCCCCCTCTACCCAGTATGACACCCTTCTATAGTAGCGGGTCATCCTTTGCTCATCTTTAATAACCCATCCCTTTTCTATTTGCCATTTCCATATTACCGACAAGAAGATGAAAAAAAAAAACCGGAAAGGGGCGATCATCTGGAGGACTTAGGTTAAAACTCAATTAGAAGCATACCCTATTCATCCATAAAATTGTGAAACACTTTGGAAATTTTCAGAAAAATTGGAGAGATAAGAGGTAAACATAAATGCAAGGGAGACACAAGGACAGGGGACAAGGACGAGAACGGTGAAGAGAAGAGGCTATGAATGCGATCTTTTTTCTATAACTTTTAAGTGCGTAACAATTAGGTAATCGTTCTAAGATATTCTATAAACCAAACCACTCATTGCCTTATTGCCTCATTCAATCGACCTCTCAGAACATCTATATGTTTGCAGATGATTTCGTCCTACTTTACGACGCATTACCATCAAATGATCCATTGAACAATTAACACCAAAGTAATCTTGTCCCTGAAGTATCGTTTAATTTCACAAGTTTGACCTAATATTCAGATTCTATTTGTTCCAAATTTAAACCAACATATTTCTTAGTTAGGAAAACTCTCATCTTATCCTTTTTATCCAATTCATTGTTTAATTGTTTTAGCTATTCTTACTGTCAATATTTTACCTCGATGTATTTAATTAAAGTTATTTATTGTTGAGTATATTTGTAATTAAATAATTTGACATGAAAAACAATTCCTAGTATTGCTTATATGATAAGTTATTTGAAGTCAAATAATGAGATGAAGTTTTACTGAGCGTATCATTTACGCATTTTTTATCTGTTCCACAAATAAGTATTTTTATGAGTTAATGACCAATCATCATCATAGCAATATTAATTAACAATTAAAAAAAAAAAAAAAAAATTAAGTAAAAAGTGAAAACCATATGCAATAATATTAATAATCAGGAAATGTATTGCCATTCAAAAAGACATTAAGCATATCTACTTTGGTAAAACTTACCATTTGTCTTCGATATCTTTGTATTACAAAGATATGAGAATTTCTTTTTGATGAATTCATTAAAAGTTTGAAATCTTTGGACTTTTCAAATGGCAAAAAATTTTGTTAAAGTGCTCATACTTTTTACTTTCGTTTATTTTATTAAGCTAAATTACAGTTAGAATGGAAAATTAAAAATTAATATGAACACTTCCTTTCGTGATTTTTAGCAAAATTAATTCGAGCTTACAAAATTTTCCAAAAAAGAAAATTATCATCATCCTGTTTCAATATCTTTTTGAACTTAGTTGTAATTTTTCTTGATTTCAAGAGATTCAATGAGATATTTACAAAAAAACTGGGAAAAATTTAAAATATCTATCTTTCCGAAATCTCACACTGCTTTATTGTAATGTTAAGGTAAACAGTTTGTTACAAACCTTATGAAAATTAATAGGAAAACAAGTTCTTTTTTTTTAAATTTTGTTAAGATCTTTTTGAATAATTGGTAAATATTCCTATCAACAATTTACAGGTAAGCAGCATGCTTACATCATAGACCGGTATCGCTTACTTCTTAAATTCATTTGTCCTATGAGAGTGATGGTCATTTGTAGTCAAACCAAAAGAATACAAGAAATATAAAAAATAAATAATAAAAAAAAAAAAAGACATTGCAGTATGATTGTTCGCTTTGACCGCCTTCGGCAATGAAAATAATCATTTTGCTATATGCTTTTTTACTTCAATGAAAAATAGTAATACATTTCCGTTTTTGTTATCTTCATCATCTCATCTTATTTAATTCAATTCTTTTAATTCATTTTCCTATTTCCGATCCTTAATCAAGCAATAACATGTCTCACCGAAAACTTTAAGCATTTCCCACCTCAATGAGGGATGTGATACAGGAATTATATCGTATCTTCTAATCCTGAAAATCCTCCTAGAAGATATAAGCAAACGGAAAAAAATAGTTATGTTTTCTTCTTCTTTTCCCATTGTTTTATTTCTTAATTCGTCATTTTTTATTTCTGTAATTCTCATAAATTTGCTTATTTTTTTCTGATTGAATGTGACGAATTTAGGTCAAATAAATTATAATTCTTGGCTTTTTATTATTGGAGGCATGGAGAAATGAAAAAAAAAAGTGTTGTTTGAAATTAAAGTATTTATTGCCAAATCATAAATAAATAAAGAACAGCTAAATATTTTAAATAAAAATATATAGTTCGAGTCTTTTTTACTAGAAATATTTAGATTCAAGCTTTTATCTTCTAATATCTGTTATTAGGCTCTCGTTTTTATTAATGCCATGAATTCATGATTTTTTTTTTTGCCGTACCTGTCACTAAACAATAATTAGACAACATCGATCATAACATCCTCACTTTTCTAATTTGTTCAGTAATTATTAAGAAAATAGTCATTAAGATTTTATTTGCTTAGTAAATTAGAAGAAACAGTGTAATATTTAGCTGTATGATGTTTTGTTATAATATTATAAATGGCCTGGTATGCAAACTTCTGTCATGCGATACATTGTTGCAATTGTTATCATTTTCAAAATCATCTTGCTTATCCTTTGCTTCCTAATACTAATGATCGTGATAATCATTATTATTCTCAATATTACTACTATGATTACAAAATCATTACAGTTTTAGATAGGCTTCATTTGTACCGAATTGATTATTATATTTAAAATCTCTGTGTTATCCTTGTTAAATAATTAATTTTTTTAATGTCTTTAATCAAATATTTCTCCTAATTTTTTCTTTATTTTTTTTTTTTTTTTTTTGCCTGGAAATTTCTCTTTCGTGAAATTTTGCAAATCTTTTAATCTTTTGAAATTAAATGTAACGGAAAGATGAAACTTAATACAATTTAATAACTACGGAAACGATTATAATGAATATCCAAATAAAAAATTTCATACTGTTATTGGTTATTATTTGCATAAAGACGATAGGATAAGTTCATTTGTCTGACTGTTTCCAGTTCAACGGCGATAATGAATCAAATGTTGAGCTAGCGATCAGCAATAAGAGCAATGAAAGTTAAACTGTTCAAATATCTCTAAAATAATAACAACAAGCCTAAGAGAGAGGAAAGATTGCTGTTCTATCATATTGAATAAATTCCAACATTTATCTTTTAATAGTTTCTACGAAGAAGAAAAATTCAATTAAATCTTACAAATAATCCCAACAACAACACGAATTTTCAATGAAACTTTTACGCACAATCACTTTTAAATACAATGCCATTATCCTATTTGTGATAGTCATTGATCGCTTATTCACTTATTGAGAAAGGTCAACAAACCTAATATTGTTTAAGTCATCAAGTGGTCAAATTCACCAAAATATCATCTATCATCTCATGTTTGACAAATTTGTAATAAAGAGAGAAATATTTGCTGTATCATACATAATCCTAATAAATTAACATGAATATACAAAGTTATCAAATAATTGAAGTCAAAAACTGCAGCGGTTATCATATTGTATCTATCTTTCAAATGCCGCAATTTAAGCTAATAAAAAGCTAAATCTTTAGCTGAAAGAAAGAGTTTTTAGGACTTTGGCATAAAGTCTACTGATAAGCATCAATGATTTCCACAATCAATACGATTAATTAATAGCTCATCTCCTAAAAGAATTTTATTGATTTTTTGTCGAAGATTTTGTCATTTCACAGGGAAAAAAGTATGGAATTTCTGAAGCAAATAAATTAATCTGATGAATTGGCGGAATTCTTGATGAAGTATTTATCATTTGGTGTCCATAATCATTCAACTCTTGTTAATTTCCAACAATCAATTCATTTTGCTTAATCTGCTTTAAATTTTATGCTATAATTATGGACTGGTTTATTTCTTGAATTCAGTTTTTTATAATTCATAGGGTAATTTATCTCCGATTTTGTCTCTGCATCAGATAGGAAATGGAAAAGTTGTGTTCTTTAATGGCGGTGTTATCGTTAAACATATATTTCGAAAATGAACAGTTTTAAAAAGGGATGCAAGCACGCTATCTGCATGACGTACGTAAGGCATCTTAAGTGTTACAAAATTTGCAGTTATCTGAACGTGGAATTTTAGCAAAGTATTGCAAACATTGCATCATTGAAAGAAAAAAAAAGTAGAAAACACAGTTTGGCGTTGCGCCACTGAAAATTTTTTTCTTTTTTCAGATATTTTACTATACAATAATAGATAATTCAATCACAATTTTTGCATTTTTTTCGCATGAAAAATTGTTAAAGAATTTAATTTTGCTGAAATTTATCACTAAACGTTCATGAAATTTCGTTTCCTTCAAACTTGAATTTGTCATAAATTTCCCTGATATCCATTTTGTATCTTCTTTTTTTTTCTCAGTTCTACTGGTAACAATCAAACTGGACTCTGCTTGGAATCAGAGATGTCAAAAGAAATTAATTTTCTAAAAATTTTTAAAATTATTATTGCTTGAGGATAAAAAACAAAGAAAAATATCGTATATCGTATGTCGTAGAAAAAGGAACATGCTTGTTACGTATCATCCATCTATTGACACTCTGATCCGATATCGAAAATTACTTCATCGATCATATTTCCTCTAGTTTACATCTCTCTTGAGTAAATGTTTGAAAAAATATTATTTCTAAAATCCTAATTTAACGATCTTTGCTACTTGTTCATATGCGATATCATTTGAAGTCTTACGATGAGCTAAGATTTCATTCTATTTGATTTGAAGGATATTATGTTAAGCATTGAAAATGATTAATTCCATCGATACTATGTGAAATCTTAAAAAATGGAATAGTTGGACTGAATGAGTCTTCAACATTTGTCCACACCTTGTCTCTTTCTCATTCATCTCTCTTTTCTAATCTATTTTTGTGGTTTTAATACGGAAGCAATTATTGCCAACAATTTGTATTTCTCATGGGAGTTGTTCAAAGGACTGTTTATGACCTCCACAATTTTTTCTGTTTTCAGTGAAATTTGGATGAAACTATGCTGCTCTTGGCCCTGCTTCTTTTAGCATATTTGGCTCTAACGAACGGTGCTACAAGTCAACAAGCCAAATGCTTAATTGATTGCTATGCAAAGTGTTTCAAAGCTGGTCTGGTCAGTTTTATTTCTTCTAATTTTATTGAGCAGAGTGATAAATGTAAAAGTAAAATGCAAACATACAAGCAAATAAACGAATAGTTAAATTTATTGGCTTAGCTAATTAGACATTTTTAACTAATAGTATCTGATGTAAAGGTTGAAATTCCCAATGAATAATGTTGGTATCATTGTTGTACCATTTCAGATAGAAATATTTTTTTTTTTTTGCTTTGGCTTGTTTTGTTAAAATACAAAACAAAAGCTGTGTTCGATAAAACTTTCAGCTTTTAAAAGGAGTGTTGAGCTGATCACAGACCACCAGTGATATATAAATCTTTGATTAATGATTGACGGTGATTGTAATTTATGATAATCACCAATATGTCATTTTCCATGAAGTATGGAAAGCTTTTTACCCGTAGGGAATATATCACTCATAGTTGTATGATATGCCTTTCACCCTTTCTTTCAAATTTTCAGATCTTTTCTTCACTTTTCAAAATTCCTATCATCAAATTTCAAGTGATTTCTCTGGCTGAAAATATAAGTCAACAATAAATTTAAATAATATTTAGCATATCGCTGCTATAATTTTATTCTGGATATGTTTTTCTACCAATGCTATTGTTTTTCATCATCACATCTTTTGATTTTAACTCTTCGCTGAAATTTTTGAAATACAATAAACTTTGAACTATTTTCACCTATTTTTCTACTTGTAAATATTAACAACTAACCTTTAACAATTACAATCAACAAATGCATTCATTACCTCGGTAATATTAGGAATAATACTCTTCAGTCCTAATAATAACATTATACTCAAATATTTTAGCGTTTATTTACAATGACAATATTAAACAAAACAAGAAAATTGAAAAAAAAAAAAAAAGGCAGAAAAATATTAATTAAATTTTGATTTTTCTTGAGAAATTATTGCAAATATCAAAAGAATGCATATGCTCTTTTTAGATAGAAGATTGATTTGATTCTTTTTTATTGCTATAAAGATTAAAGTTGTAGGACATGATTGCGGAATATTCATTTCTACATTACATAATCCTTTAAGCCTCGTTAATCATCTGAGCTACTCTTTCTGGACAATAGATAGTGTTGTAATCCTTTTCCTATTGTTGCCGGAAGAAAATGTAGGTTAAACGAATTTAGCGAAGTACTAAAGATTGCTATAGTATCATCCGTCTCCAAATTATCGGTGATGTCCTTGACCAAATTTTTTTGTTTCTTTTTGGTTTTCATCTGTGTGTGTGTGTGAGAGAGAGAGAGAGAGAGGGAAGAGAAAAAACATATTTTCAAATGGCTTTGAATAATTTATTTTTTGCAATTCATCCATATTCATTTCTTTAATCCAATTAAAATATACTTTTTCGTTCATTACAGTATCAATCAAGCATTCTGTTCCGATTGATGATTAGAATAAACAGAAAATAAGATCAGTCATGCTCCATATGTAAATTTAAAATGATTAACAGATGTTAATTATGCTATTTGTACAGTTATTTCATAAACAATGATAATAATAAGCTTAACGAGGAACACTTTTTCTTTTTTTAAATCATCTCTACATTGAAACTATTTCATTCTCCAACTTCTCAATATGCAAATATTATCGCTACAAACAAAGCAGTCGATTACTTCTCTTCAAGAGTCGAGAAATACACACATTGCATGTGCAGCTTAATCACATGTCATATGCAATAATGCGGTATTTACGATGCTATACCGCTAATGATTTAATTCTATTTCACGATTGATTGGTCAAATATAAAGTGTGCAAATCCTTGTCACTTTAAGTATCTTTTTAATTGCAGGTAAATGCGACAAGATGCAACTGTAGTACTATAAGCGATCGAAAACTATGCTCGATGAATTTGGATGAAAGTATTATTCAAAGTAAGCCATTAAAAACAGTGTCAATTTGCTAATTATCAATTCAATAGTGCTGAACATTACCAATTAATTTGCATTTAGTTGGCAAAAATGATTTCGAAGAACTTTTTAAAACTTCAAGGAAAAAATAGGAAAAGTAGAATAACAATAAAGCAAAATGCTTCTTAACATTATTTGCAATTTCTGGGATTCCCTCGAAGAACTTCATCCACCTAAAAAAAATTTTCTTACCAATTTATAAAATTGAAAGTTCTTCTATTTTAGCATAAAAATGGGTTCAATGAATTCCTCATTTATTACAGATAGTATGACAAATGATGTACTTCCGGTGACGACAGGATATTTGGATTCAAGAAGAATTCAAATACAAATGAATGATAACAATGTTAACGCATTTGTTTACATTTTTGAATATTCAACAGTTAGTACTGCACCGGATAATTGGATTTTTGCCGTTAGTTTCAATTTTCAATTACCTTAATGACAAGACTAACAGCTAAATTAAAATTGAAAAATAATTCGGCTTGCCTGTAAATCAATATGCTAATGAATTTATAAGAAATGAGAACAGTCCATGTTTACTTTCACTTTGTAATGTTTTCCCATTTTGAAGAAAATCCTATATTATTTAATTCCCTAGATCACTTCGATATCAGCCTTCATATCTTTCTATTTATTTCAAATTATTCGATTAAAAATGACTAAATTTTCAAATTAAACTATTTCAGTCTTACAAATACACCAAATATGAATTTTACTTAACTCAAAGCACTGAATAAACAAATATCGCTTACTTCCTTTGCGATTGATATAATATGATTGCGAATTATTTATCATACATATCTTTACCAATGAGCGATAGCATCGCAGATCTGCTTGCATAATAAATCCATCATAATTCATTTCACATTTAATCCTCCTAGAAATTTACTGACCTATTATTTTACTCCTTTTTTTATCTATTCAATTTGTTCGATATTTATTGTTCAAATATGAATTATTTGCTTTGCAATATTTTAATACATTTCTCTACTTACATATCTAATTGTTTTTGCCTCTGAAGTAAAATTTCAACATTACAAAAACATAGTTTCCAGGGTACTAACTCATCACCAAATACAACTTTTACAATCGAAGATGCCTGTCGGGATTATCAGTTCCGAGTAATTGTAATTTTAAAAACCGAGGATCAAGATCGCTGGTTGATTGTTTATCGACCTCGAATAATACCAGTTGATTTACCCACATTCGCTATAACATCCGATAAGGTTTTTTTTCTCAATATTTCTTTGATAAGATTATCCATCAATTTTGATTATAAAGCTTGGATTGTTCAATTTTTTTTTGTCAAAATATGTAATGAGCACAATTCGTTACACCTATCTGGTTTTTTTTCTGATGTATGATTTAGGAAGCAATTCATAAGTGTTAACTTAAGGGAATCTATAACTCAAGTAGATGTGACAATTTGCATTAAATGAAATAATAGTTTAAAACTAACAATTTCATTGTTTAAAAAAAAAGGCTACAATCTTATAGAATCACAAATTTAATAGAACATCATAAATGTAAAATGTTATTGGTGCAGAAAGCTTTTTTTTTTTTATTTCAGATTCAAACTGCACCACCGATTTACAATGCGGACGATGATACAGTGGTTGTCTACATCTCGTGGGAAAATCCAACAGGTTATACAGATGCGGATATATATGGTTATGAAGGTCCAGCAATTTATCCAGTTCAATGCAATTCACCGGAAGCCGAATTGCCATCACCATCTGTCGTTAGTTGTACTTCATTGAATGTTTGAGCTATCAAAAATTTATTAAATTTCAGAGCTATACCATGAGGAGGATATAAAGGCATAAAAAAAAATAAATTGTGTGCTAAAATATCATATAGGAATTGAATTGATTGAATTCAAAATGATTCATTTTGAACTTCAATAATTATATGCAAATATTCAGGAATTAAGGAGAGGTGGTGGTCGTTTACGAATATCGTTACCATCTGAAGTGTTAGATAGTAAATGTAGAGTTTGGGCAGAGGTACAAATGCTACCGCGGTGCATTCGATTAGAACCATTCAGTATTCAACAATCATTCGAGCTTGATTGTGATAAATTGACAAGTCTTGATGTGTGCAGACATGGTAATGTATTTATTGGAAATAATTTCAAATTTTTTCAATTCTTAATTTTTTACAAGAATTTTAACCATAATTTTTAATTTAATCTTGATAGGCTTTGAGAGAGAGAGAGAGAGATGATGATGATTGCTGATTTATAGAAGTTGCACCGCAATGTACAGACGTTGTTGACGTTTGGGGTTACGGAAATAATGCAACGATTATGTGGTCACCACAGGATGGCTTTGGAGTACCACTTTATTATCATATTCGCTACGGTCCAGCAAAAATGCAGGTATCTTACTTACGCAAATCTTGAAAGGTTGCTAAGAATACAAATAATTCTAACTATATTTTTTTCACCATCACCTCCTTCTATCAATCTAGAATTTGTTAACAATAATTGAGTATTTTTTAATACTTCATTTCATGATGAATGGAAGATATATTTCGCGATCGATAATTGGTAGTTCAAATAACAGTTTAATCAAGTGGAAAAAATTGAAAATGAGTGTGTAACGTTGTGTAGAGGAAGTTAAATGATAAAATTATTTCCTTAAATTTTAGTGATAAAACTCAGAGAAATAAAAGAAAAAAAGGAATTAAACAATAAAATATTGCTTTTTAGGGTATACCACCATTGGCATCTTGGACAATCGTATCATTGCATGAACTGAAAACAGCTGGTAATAGTACAAATTTACAACTTCACATCGATACTGACATCGATTATGGAATACAAATTTGTGGCGTTTATACCGAACATCGGAAGAAACCAAAATTTGAATTGATACGCGTCATACCTTTCATATGTACCTCCTGCAAAACAACTCGTTAGTTTCTTTCGAAATTTACAATTCAGCTGAATCATCAAATGTTTCTTCATATATCTTTAATATCTAACCGTCAAGTAATGCTGTTTAATCTGACACCTGCAAATTTTTCAAAATTTGATCTTTCTGAAGCCACCATTGCCAGTTACTTCCTCATTTCCCAAAATTTTATGACACAACTTCAAACAATTATGTTGTGCATCATATTTGCTTTCAATCCCAGACTTACTTATTTAAAATTTTATCATTCTCTAATATGACATAACACTACTTTCAACTTTTCATAATCTCCGCTTTATATTAAATCTTTATTTATAATTGTAAAATTCTTTCCAACTCTATATTCTATTCCTTTATGAAGAATACTTCATTCATTTCTTCATTCTTAATAGTTATTATAAATTATTTTTGATTTTCCTTATGATAGTTTCAGCGGCGGAATCATTTGGACGTTGCGGTGAATGCACCAAAATCGAAGGACCTTTACTTATGGGACGTCGCTGTCATCCAAAAAGTGGGACTAGTTGCAACTTGGCTGGAACCATTTTCAACTCTTCTGATAGCAAAGGTTGCAAAACTTTAACAACGATTATGAATGAAATTTTCTGCTAATTTGAATGGTGCTGGTAACACTGTGAATAAGGAACCAAAATCTGATTCTTAAGTTAAATTTTAAACCACTTAGAATCGGAATGACAACGATGAATCAGCTAATTTTGCGAATAATAATAATAATGATAATGGTAGTAACAGTAGTAATAGTAATAATATTAATAATAACAATAATAATAGTAGTAATAATAATAATAATAATAAATAGTTGAATTATAAAATGAAGTAATGTAAAAACTGAGTAATAAATCTTAGTTTCCCCAAATTTTTCTAAAAATATTAAATTTTGTGAGAAATTACCGAAATGATTTATTATTTCTGTACTTCCAACAATTTATTATTTTCTTTTAAAAGTAATTTGATAGGGTATGGAATTGTTTCAATTCAATTGTGTCTGGTTTTTGTAATATACAAATTTCAGATGAGGACATTCTACTAAATTCATTAACGGTACTACCATCAGATGTTTTCATTGATTCACCACCGGAGAGAACAAGAACCGATGCGGTCAGCGAAAAACCCACTCCGGTTTAGTTCCAAAACTGTTTCGATCTTTAGCTTTTAGCACTTAATTTTAAAAGTTTTAAAGTTTTGGAAGTTTTGAAAATCAGCTTTCAGCTTGTTCGCGAAAATTCGGACACTCCAATTCCACATCCATCAATCAAACCGACAGCTAAATTAGAAACTTCTTTGTGAGCTTTATTTTTGTCGAATTTTGTAAAAGCAGAAGTTTATAAACTGTAACACGAATACCATGATTTCATTATATTCTTAATCTTCGATATAGAACTTTTTAAATTTCTTTCTATCTTATATAGAAAGAATTATTATACCCAAATTCATTTTTAAATGTTCGAAACTCAGGGCAGAACTTAGTGTAGAACTGGCACCATCTAAAACTCAGTTCAGAAAGCAGCCAACGAAAGAGCCTTCTGCTAACATAAACACTACAAAACAGATGATAGCGATGAATGCTAGTACTTTACATGAAGTTAGAACTACTCCCACCACGTCAAATTTAAAAAACGAAGTCGAGTAAGTATGCTTTTTATACTTTTTCATCCCTTAAAATAGGTAATCTGCTACTGAACGGTCATCTGGATCAGCTTTTCTAAGCATCGAACGAACTCATGCAACATTCCTTTCCAAGATTTGAATATTCCAGAGATTCAACATTTGCTCATCTATCTCAATTTGTAACAGCGCCAAGTACAGAAAAGTTGCACTCCGAATTAAATTCATGCAGCCTATTCAATGGGGTCATCTGCGAATTTGGTTGCATCGATCAAACCAAGTGAGTGACTATAGTAATTTGTCGTTATATTATTATTACATTTTATTATTCGTCATTTGTACTCTTTCCGAAATTACCCAATAATTATTTCCTGAATCACGTAAAACCTGAAGTTTTTTTAGACAACTGATACATTTGATTTTTTTAAATATTCAACATACACGTATGATATAACTAGCAACAGCTATGGTTGTATAACGTAATCCATCTGATATTTTCATAGCTCGTGAATAATATGACGAGCAGATTTTGATTTAATAAAGTGAGAAGGAAGAAATTACAAAATCTTTAGCATTAATATTAGCTTCTGTTTCCGTCAAATATTTACACAGTTGAATTCTTACTATATTGAAGAGAAAGATTCTTTTGTTTTTCGCAATTCGATCACTTTGTCATTTTAAAAATGAGCAGTCATAAAATGATAAATATTTGATAAGTATTTAAATCTGGAAATGAGCAAAAATTTTCGAAAATGTCTGAACCATTTTATCTTTCAAGATGCAATTGTCCTCAAGGCACTCGTGTCCTAATGGATAATGGTGCATGCCTATCACAATCCGATCAAAAGCCACCATTCGTATGCTTCTTAACAACTGATGCTAAAGCGATTTGGAATCCATGGATGCATACATTACAGATTCAAAGTAAAAAGGTTAGGCGTATCCGTTTCCTTCATTGTTAAAATTTTCACAAGGATCAACTGAAGAACGATGTGGATAATGTCTTTAAGGAAAAAAATTTATTTAATTGATTAATTAAGGATTTTCACAGACTTCTTTTTTCTACCAATGGCGATCAAATTTTTAATAGGATAGCATTTTCTCATGATTTCTTACACCGATAAAATTGATACAAAAACAAATTCGTAGATAATTTTCATAGATTTACTGAAGAAGCAGCCTAGCTAATTGAAAAGGGCAGCCTAGCTAATGTGATAAACTTTCGTCCTTTTTTGATAGCATGATTCCACATAAAATATTTTTTTTCAACCAATTTCTGAACAAAAAAAATTTCATTAATAATTGAAAAATATTTTTCGAATCAATTTCCAAAGAATTCATTGGTAGTTATGTTCAGATTTACAATGAAATTAAAATGCATACCGATTATGATCGAATATTTGTGGAATTTGGACGTGTGAAGCATATTGCGAAAGGGGAAATTTCATTCAATGGGGTTATTTTTGATGATCGAAATGAAAAGAGCAATAAAGTGGTTATCCGAACCAATGTTAGTCGCCGATACTTTCTAAAAGATTTAAATTCAAATTTTTTATGTGAAGAAAAGAAAACAAATTTATTCGTTTTGAACTTTCTTACAGTTATTCTCTTTGTTTGTCGATCAATTCAAAAATTACATTTGCAGAAAATTCTACAGAATGGGTTATTTTTAACAGTTCCCTATTCATTCTACACAAATCAAACTATTGATCTATTAGCTTATCAATATGGTTTACGTATTTGTGCATTCAATAATTCTAAAATTGAGAATCCTTTCGCGGTAGATTGGAATCAAGGCAGGGTACAATCGGTAAGTATTGAAAATGATAATGATCTTGACATAAACCAATATTTCAAAAATGTCATTTTCAATGCGTTAACTAATCTATATATGATATCATCTATTGAATAGCAAACATTAATATGTATCATAGCATTTATAAAATTAGTCCAGTATATTGTATCGTAACGGGCCAAACTGATATCAGTACATATTTATAAAATATGATCAAAGTGCTAGAAGTTCTACGATAAGAATGATCGAAGATATCCAGTCTAGAATACTACTGCAATCATTATATAAGCATTGAATCTCTAATTGGTCTAGTATCAATCAGGATGTAATACTTTATAAAAAGCATTAACTACCAAATGGAAAGATATTAATAGTAAAGTATTATTGAAATAGTGAACTCCTTAAGTTATTAAGTTATTAGAAACTTGTTAAAAAATAATTTTATTTCACATCTAATATCGACTTTAGAATTAAAATTAATTCTTCAATGCGATTGATGTTTGTTATATTTTATTTTAGATGCCTTATATTTACTAATATGTTGACAATTTTCAAAAATTGGATTTGACTCTCAGAGCAATTTTTCCTGAGTTTGAAAAATCAGTTTTGTCTTATAGCATTTAACGAAGAATTTTAAGGAATTGGGATTTTTTCCTTTTAAAGTTTCAAAGTCTATTTCAGATATTTCATTTAAGTGCAATTCAATTCGAACGTGGTTTCGTGGGAAATATAGTTTCAAACGAGCAGAAACAAATGGCGAAAATGGCATTTGTTATTGTACCGATAATTCTGATCGTCTTATTGGTTGGTGATTCGAAATCAGTGAAATACTTCGTTAGGAAGGGAAACTTTTGCGGAAAGACAAAAAGATAGAAGAACAGAAATGGGTGTGGATGGAAGAAAGATGATTAGGCCTAAAATTCTTCTCTTTTTCAGGTCTTTCTTCTGGCAGTTATCATCTACATGAACTGTACTCGACTGAAACGTTGTTATGATCGCCGAAAGACCCGACGCTTTCGTCCATTTGTTTGGAATGGTAACATACCACCAATGGTTAACGGTACGGTACGTGAGAAGCATTCAGCAATCATCACTAAATCAGCATTCTGAAAAGAATTTTCATCAAAGATTTGATAGATCAAACATTCCCGGTTTTTTTCGCTATCCCTCTTTTTGTTTCTCTTCTATCCAAATTTAATTTAAACTACCAAACTTTTCATCCAACCAATTCTACCTAGAGAATAGAAGTTAGCAAATAATTTTCATCAAGACATTCAACGAAATTTCAATCCATCAAGCTACTAAATATTGTTACAAATTTGCACAATTTTACCCAAGTTTTCCAATTCTATCCGATCCCTGAAGTGCAATAGCTATGGATGACATTCGGTTTAGAAATTTTTTCACTCAAAACTTCTTAAACAGATCCAATTCCACGTTTATATAAGCTGACAAAAGCGATACAAACAATAAATGAATTCAATTATATATCATCCTCATTTTCAGCCTTTTGTTTGTACTTTCTACTGTTTTCATTGCTGTAGCAATTTTGTTTATATATACAATTTCAGGATGATCTAATAATATCAATGAAATACTATCAAATATTTTACTCAAATCATTACATCTAAAATATAAGAATTAGGATCAGATAAATTGAAATCTGGACATGCGGATTTGCTTTATCTTTTTGAGATCGATGTTTTTCATGTAGTCAAGGAAATCATCCTGAAAATCTAAATTCTCAACCAATAATTTTGAAAAAAAAATTTGCTTTACGAGAAGATTGAACTCATCTCAGTTATTTATGAAGCTAATTTTAATAATGATATGCCTTCTTTTTTCCCCATCCCTGTATCCTAATTAAAAATTTCCAGCTTGAAAAAAAAAAATTAAAATCAGTTGAAATCAATTTGAAAGTTGCGATATACCGAGAACCAGTCTAAATTTGTAGCTCAGAAACGACGTGGTTTTTTTTTAATAACTGCCTGTTTTGTCTAAATTCTATATTCTTTGAAAATTTTACTGCCGTTATGGGTACTACTGTAATTTGCAGTCGTTAAAGGATTATTAGAGAGAAGTCGGGGAAAGTGACAAAAGAAGCAGTTCTGTAGAATGAAAGCAATTTTAAATTAAAATTCACAATGGAAAAAAGAAGGAGATAGTAGCAAATGTTCTATGTATATGTATCGACTTGAAGCTTCATGAAAACGGATAAAATGTAATTTTTTACCTCGCACACATATAATTCATACATATTATTCACTGGAATTCGAAACGGAAATAACCGCAGGCACTCGGCGAAATAAGAACCTTTAAGTACCAAACGTAGAAGAACGTGACATTAGGAGGATCTGAGGGTTGTTGCCTTGTTCAAATATTCAGAAATATTTGATAAAAATTCTTTTGATCATAACTTTCAACCCTCAGATTACCAGTGAAGTTCGAATTTTTACTTGTTTCACATTTCGCAATGGTCGAAAAGTTATCTAATTAACATTGTAAGGAAATGAAAAACGATAAGTTGGGATGGAATACCAAGAAAAAGAAGGTTTGATAAAAGTATTTTAGAAATTACTACAATACAAAATCAAAAATGAAACAAAATCCATATGGAAAAATAATAATTTAACAAATAATTTCATCTGTAAGCAAATTCTCGAATATTTCCACGAAATCAGACGTTGCAAAAGCAACGTAAATTAATTTGAAAAACGTCAAATTACTAAATAAACCAACGTAACGAACATGATCTGATGAAATAATTTTCTTTTAAAGGCAATCAATTATTATAATTGCTGCACGCAATGCATGCAAAAACTATCACTTTTACGACATGTGACGTCGTCGCCTCAGGCAACAATTATTTTGCGCGCAAGGCGTGTATCCGGTCGAACAAGAACATCCTTCAGACTGTTGCTGAATACAATTACTTAAAGGTTGAGGTTGTTCATATTGACCGGATGATGTTTGCTGCTCAATGCACGATTTCATGCATGTTGGCTGGCATTGCGGTACACAATTGAATGGTTCCATAGCCTGAAATAATTATCCGTCTACGTTTTAACACGTGAAGTTATAAATAATAAGAGAATCAATTTCGAGAATGAATGTATTTGTAAAAGAATTCGTACCTTACAGTTTATACCGCATCCTTCTGTTCTGAATTCCGGTGTATGCTGTTTAATTGATGATATTTCTTGCGGACTTTGTTGAGTGAACTCCATGCATGCACGTTCACAACTTGCACTACATTCTTGCACACAACGTGCATTCTCGTTACAAGATGATTGGCATGATGGTAAACACGTTTTAGAGCAGATTTGTTGTTGTTCAATACATTGTCGGTTACAAGCCGGTTGACATACTTGTGGACAATGCTGGGAGAATTGGCTTGACTGCATCTGTTGTTGTTCGCGTAAGCAGTTTGGTAAACAATTTGGCATGCATGACGATAAACACACTGTAGGAGGTGATATTTCCGCTCGAAGTGCTTCTTTTGTTACCACCAGTGGCTTCTGTTGTTGCGTACATTGAGGACTGCACATCGGTTGACAAGCTAACACGCAAGCATTCTCTATACATGTCGGTTGACATTCCGGTTGACATTGTGCTGCACATTGTTGTTGTTGTTGTTGTTGTTGTTGTTGTTGCTGTTGTTGTATGACAAAGGAAACTTTTTTCTGTTGTTCTATGCATTCCGGTAAGCAATCAGGTCTGCATGCAGCAACGCAAGCTTTCTGTATACATTCTTGAGAACAATGAGGCATGCACTGCTGTGCACAGTGCATCTGAGGTAGCGGTGGTAGTCGTAGTGTTTGCGTTGATGGTTGAGGCGGAAAGTGAAATGGTTTTGGTTGAGATGGAATATGAGGTAGCTGTGATTGTTGTTGCGCAAGGAGTAGTATTTGATTCTGTACTTTTTGCATACACTGTGATTCGCACATTGGTTGACAAGCAGGTGAACAAGCTTGTTGAACGCATTGCGGTTCACAGGATGGCATGCAAGTTGCTACGCATCGTGGTTGCTGCGGTTGTATTGGAACCGAATGTTGGTTCTGCGGAACATTGGGCTGATTGCAGGATGGCAAATTGTGACACATTTGACAGCAATTCGGAGGGCTGCACTGAGATGGACAATTGAGTGCGCAGTTTTGTAGACAAGACTGTAATGAGAGGGACATGGAAGATTGACCTTGCGATGGTATCATGACAATTGGTAACTGTTGCTGAGCTTGAGAGATGTAGGAGAATTCAGGCCTCATGGCAAAAATTGGTGGTTGGAACTGAGATTGCAGTATAGCAGGCTGCAAATAAGGTTGCATCTGGCTTGGCTCGAACATTTTCACACACTGCGGCTCGCACAACGGCATGCAAAATGCAATGCACTGTAATAAATCCAAGTAAGAATTATTATAAAAAGACCACTGTCCACCTTTTCTTTCGTATCATTTTCTATCCCTCATCAACAAAAATAATATCATTAGAGATTCCGGATCAGTCCATTCTGTTGGGTAAAGGATTAGCTACTTTTCTTTGCTTACCTCTATTTGTCCCTGTTGTTGTCTTTGATATTGGCTATTAAAAATGATCTGTTGCTGATCAAGACATTGTTGTGAACAATCAGGCATGCATTCAGGCATACAATGTATCCTTTGTGGTGGGCAGTTGCAGGTTACCTGTAATTAAAGTTTTAACTGTTCAAATAATAAAAGATGCGTAACTTTCATTACTTCGCTATATTTAATGATAACGATTTTCTGTATCATCAACACAGTAAAGGAAAGGATAACTAAGATATCTCATTTACCAGAAACACCCATAAAATCCTATTAGTCGAAAGTTGAAAAATACGAGATTGGATCAGCAAATGTTGCAAAAGATATCTTATAAGTCATGAGGATCACATTTTAGCTATGAAAGAATAATAGTTTCAGTAGAGCAGTGATCAGTGATAACTATAGGGGAATGATTAACAATGGTTATGATAATGAAATAACGATTATAAGAATGAATGTTATGGGGTGATCAACGATATCAGAAGGGTGATAAGGACAATTAATTGCCTTCGTAAAATTACTCGAGAAAAGTGACGAATAAAGAAATATGAAGAAAGCATTGTAATTACATCATAATTAAGTGGTCCACAACCACAATTTGCATATTGCTGTTGCAATGCAGCACAATTGCAATTTGAACGTGCGACTGGTGCGCAACCACAATGATTCAACTGGATATTTGCACAATCACATGATTTTACCTATAACTGGAAAATTTTCTAAAAAAAATTTAGCAAGGAATGCTGAAATTAATTTTTGATTGCATTGCTTAGATCTTTTATTTACTAATATTGAAGATAGGCACTTAACTCATTTACTTGCATTCTCTGCTTGTTCATCCTAGTTCAATGTAAAATCTTAAATTTCTAATTTAATGTTTAGGAAATTAAATTTTAAATTTACTATTACAATATAATAAAAGGTGTGAAATCGGTGAAGAGGAATAAACAAACTTGTGTCAGTAAGTCAATACAATTGCATTGCTTTTCTTGTTGCACCACAGGTACTGGTTGCAACGGATACGATTGTACAGCTGGTATCGGTTGTTGTTGCTGTTGCTGTGGTAATCCACAGCATGCAGACATTGGCGTGCAACATTGTCGTTTTGCTCTACTAATAAATTTTGGCACATTCTACAAACAAAAATAACCTTAAACCAAAGTAAAAAAGGTAGCTAAAATTGAAATTATTTCACTTCTGTAACTGCAAAATAATTTATTATTACAACAACTAATTTTCATTTTAACACCAATTTCTTTTCTTCAATTTTTATCAATTTTTTAAAATTTTATCTTTGGAAGTTGGTAATTTTCGCATAACAATTTAAATTTCTGAATCAATTTTTTGTGGAAGATACAAAAGCTTTTGTAAACTTAAAATTTTTTCAACATTTTTAAAATTTTTCACAATCAAATATTTAATTAGAAATTACGAATATAATTCGACTTAAATTTTGGGAGAAGTTTTCAATAAAAAGAATTTTATGGCATAAGGTTTGGAACATCTGAAAATCTACAGCAGTGTATTTCAATATATTAGGAAATTCGTGTAATCCAAATTCAAAAAGTTTAATGACACTGTGGCTGTATCGGTTCGATTCAGTTATGCAGTGACGTTTGTCGTGTTGTGTAAATACACTTTCGCTTATTTAATCACGATCTCATTTCAGGTTAAATAAATAAACATTCGTTTTACGAAAATAACAAGTCGTCGAGAAAACAAACGACAATTTCTTGAATAATTAAGGCAATTTCAAAATACTTCACGACTTAAGTACAGATATTTGAATTATTCATTACTATTTCAGTCATTTATTAGTATAATAAAAATAACGTTTCTGACATTATTATCTATTTCAAACTTTTTCAATTAAATTTGTTTGTTTAACTGTTTAACTTTGGTTAAATTTTAATTAAATTCTTTTGCGTTAATGCTTTTAAGTCTGATATTAACGTATTTTTCATACTGCATCTTATTTCCTATTGGGTAAAATTTATGTTGTCACCTCAATAATCACACATTTCATGCACTCTAATGAGAGAAAGAAGACGTTTTAAGTGTTCTTTTCAGGAAAAATCACAGTTTTCAATATAACAAAATCTTTTTTGAGAGTTGATTTACCGCTTTTATTCTGTTTTAGCAACTAATTTAAAAGGAAAATAAAATGCAATTGTTAAGTATGAAAAGAAATCAAATCATTACATCAATTAAAACAAACCGTTTCAGCGGAAATTTTCAGGATACCGAGAAAAAGATACAATAAACAGTGCACCATGAATCCGGAATTCATACCTGATAATTATTTCAATAATAAGAATAACAAAAACATATTACATTTAAGAAAATAATTGTATACAATAAATCTTAACTATTCCACTCGAAGAAAATAAATCCAAAGTAAACTTTTTTTTTTTGATACCTGAAATAAAAACAAAAACTGAAAGTTGAAAATTATGAAAATTCTAATTTCAATGGTATCAAGCTAATAGTTTTCCAAATCAGTTGACTTGAAATATTTCAAACTAAAACAATTGCAAAAAAAAATTCTGAAGTTTCAAATTTCTAGTAAGTTTGATTGAGAAACATTTTGATTAGTGAAGTAATTTGTTCACCTAATTCAACAACAAAAAAAAGAGATAGAAAAAAATTTTAAATCTTAAAGATCTCTTCAATTTAGACATTTATATATCAAAATACGACTAATAGTTACTTGCAAGAGGCGTTGAAAAGGATGAGCGCTTACAAAATTCAATTCTCAAATGGACGATGGAATTCGTGTCCTTCGTCTAAATTAAACTTTCAAAGCCGCGCTATTACTGCTGCAACTGCTACTTACATTACTAATGCTAAATCTCTGCACGGGGATACAGTTCAGTTAATTCGTATTTATGCAAATAAAAGAATTGAAATGTTTCGGTCAAGATTGAATCAGAAATATTTTACCGCTTGTTACGTAGTTCAGGTAAATTCAAATTTGAAATTGCATAATTTTTAATTAGTATAAAAATTCAAATATAATTATGGTTTGCAATTTTGAGAATAAAAATTGAAGAATAATCTGAACTTCTTCAGTAAATAAATAAATATGTAAAACTTATTTTAAACTTGTGAAAATTTTTAAGTATTCGAAAATTATTTCTCAATATTAAATTTTTGGTTTGAAATTTCGTAAAAAAAGAATATTTCACTGATATCCTATGCAAAGAAAATGTGTCAACAGAGGACGTCAACAAATAAAGAAGCATAACGTAAATACTATCATTCTTTAAATTTACAAAATTTAGCAACCTTGAAAATTGTGAGATGATTCGTATCACAGAGCAAAGAATGAAAACTTAGCAATCAAACTGAATTTTTTTTTTTTCACGAAAAATGATGACATACATAAATAATTTTATGTGACACATTTTAAAGATGACTTTCAGTTTGGCTTTATCAATTTCAAGGATAAATTAAAATTATTTCATGGACATTCTTTTTGGTATTTGAATTTTAACTACAGTTTATTGTAATCGTAATTATTCGACCACCACTAAACCATGAAGTATTTTATTTTACAATCATTTTGCCAAGCAATCGGTGCTTATTTAAATCGTTAATGAGGTGAAAATATCCGCTAAAGGAGTGGAATTGAAACCCTTGCAAATTCCGATAATTGTATAATTGAGCGAATCTTTGGAATTTCAAATATAAATGGAAAATCCCATTATTGTAAACGAAACTTTGATAGACTTGTTTGACATTGTTATTAGTGGGATGGAATCATTTGGAAATTTTAAATTTCTGTCAATTTTCTTGTACTAATATTAGTTTTATTATCCTAACAAGTTCATAACATCCGTTATTGGTAATATTATTTTAAGCCTTTAATTTCAAATAAAGAACATTTTTTTTCTCTGGAAAATATTCCTCCTTTAAGTTTTTCTATTTCAGCAGTTATCTCATTGTCA
The DNA here is from genome assembly GCA_013365325.1 of Dipetalonema caudispina. NCBI lineage: Eukaryota > Metazoa > Nematoda > Chromadorea > Rhabditida > Onchocercidae > Dipetalonema > Dipetalonema caudispina. Next base: position 48,336 of record JABVXV010000054.1, on the reverse strand, counting down.
TATTTTCAAGAAAAAAAAAAACGAAAAAAAAAATCAAAAATGAGTTTAGTATTAACAACTATCAATCTACTCTTGAAATTTGACGTGAAAAGTCATAAATGAGGTTTATATTTGAATAAATTTAGCGAGGATATTGTTAATGATTGCTTCAGCAAGGTTAAAAGAGAGAAAATGTCCTTTCGATACCATTTTAAGATCAATAAATTGCAAAAAGATTTTCTTTCCTGCATTCATAGCAACAGATGAACAAAAAAGCATCTGAACAAAAAGCTAAAAAGGATCGTATCAATCAATGATCGATCATGAACCTGTTATGGGCAGCTCAATTCAATTAAATCTTAAATGCATCAAGAAATTATCAAATTGAATATCCAAGTATTCTTCATATTTTTTGGTATAATTCATTCATCCTATAACATTTAAATAAGTCAAAATGCGATAGAAATAATTAATTTTCAAGTATTAAAAAAGATTTAATTAAGTAACCCCCAATAAAAGATAATTTCTTTGAAAATTTGAAAAAAAAAATCATAAATCACGCTTGTATCTTGATATCTCTTATTTTTCAGTGGTATTTTTCGAGAAATCCATAAATTCGAACCTGTTGACACTAAATGAAATGTCAACAGAAAATAATTAACAATTTACTATTGAAATGGTTATACCAAATCATTCTTTCATGGCATGTTCCTATGTGGAAGCTTTTGATGGAATGTCAAATAATTAACTAATTAATTAATACATGCAATCAATTAGCCGATTCTACATTCTAGAAATTTCGTTTTTGCAATTAACAACAAAGTTATTCAATTTCATTCACATTTATTCCAATGTAAAGTAAATGAATAATGATAATAATAATGGTAAAAATTCCATCAATTTTTGCCTTCCTTGACCATTTGTTCTAATTTGTTTCATCTGTTGAGATTGTTGAATTGTAATATTTGAATTGGTTTGTTGTATGGCTGTTAAATTTCGTTTAGGTATTCTATAAGTGATTACTTCGGCACATGCTTGCGGCCACCTGAAATTACTATTTCTGATACGTTCTTTCATTCATAAATTTTTCAAAAGTACTTCTTAATTCTATTAATAAATAACAAAAGGAAAAGTTCAGCAAGCAAATAAATTAGATCTGATAAAGTGATATTTCCTAAAATTGGTTAAAATTATAGGTTTCCTAATCTTTCGATACTATTTGAAAAATAATCATTCATTGGTACAATATATTTATTTATCGATTGATTATCACTGTCTTTTTAAGCTTAAATCCTAGTTCAGAAATCCGATTTGCTATAAATTAAACAGACCTGTTAACAGCTGCTATATCGAGTGACATTTTCTTCATCGATTTGAATGATTTCTTTGTTAAATCAATTACTTTTTCAACTATTTCATAACCGCAATTATGCGCAATTAATGGGACATCGCAGTGCAACGAACAAAGGACATGTCTAAAGTAAGTGAATCATTGACCTGTATCAAATGAACCAATCGTTTAGTAGCCAAGGTCATTATTAACAAAATGATCACAGATTCAATGCGATATATTTTTCTTTTGATGTATAATTACAGGTCAAAGAATTTATAATACCAACATTTTTAACCATTTATATTAATCCATCACGTTTAGCCAAGAATGTTGCATTAATAAATTTTATATTTCAAGTAATCGTCAAATAACTTACTCGCATGATTCATTTAGGTAATTTTCGAGGATAGTTACGTTACTATTTAGAATGAAGTGTCGAAAATTCCGCGCTATAGAATGAAACGCTTCTTGATATGGTGTACATGTATGTATACAAAGCTGCCTTATTTTCGAATCCAATCGAGCCAAACATCCAAAATTCTCTTTGATATCTGAGTTTTATAGATATTTTCGAAATTATTTAAGAACAATTTACAATGAAATTAAAAAAAGTGAAGTCAAATATTATCCAGGAAGCCATTTATTACATCTTTTAAAGCATGATAATTTTTTTTAAATTTATTTTTAAAATATGAAAAATGATAATTAGACAATTTGAACCTCGAGCAGAAAACTATACTAATAAAAGATATTAAATATGAAAAAGTTGCAGATCTCCCATTAAAGCTGTAAAGAGAGAAGAATTAAGAAAACTAAAATTGAAAAGAATATTTCAAATTCAGCTGTTGATATCACGCAATATATACCTTTAAAATTATAAACGCATATATGATCCATGATTTGAGAATATCCCATCAAAATTTCTCGTGAATAACTGGGAATACATGTTGAACAGCAATGTTCAAATTGATGAAATTCTCTCAAATATTGAATTCGAAATGTATAAAATCATCAATAATGAAAATATTGTAAAATAAATAAAAACATAATGGAATATTATGTGGCGCATCTTCTGTGTACTGTTCCGCTTATGATCAAATTCGTTTCACTTTTTTAAATAATGACTTCCCCCCTCATTTACTTTAATTATTACCTTACTTTATTGCTCAGTCATTATCTGCATTAAATTTCAAAAAATAAATACTTCATCGAGTTTTTAGGACAAACGAAAAATTTAAATGCCTTGAATTTCGAAATTTAAATCCAAAATTCAAATTTTAAAATATGAAGCATAAAATTAAACATGAAAAAATAAAGCAATCAATAAAAATAGTAGAAAAGAACAATACATTTCAATTTATTAACTAAAATATTCTCTCAATTTTTCATTATGAAATTGCTAGAATTATAAGAAAAGAAACAAACTTGCAGAAATGATGAAGAATAGTAGCATTGGACATTGCAAGTAGGAAATTATTATAATTAATATTAATTAAATTTGATGTTTCAGTTTTTCCAATACTTCCTATCAAATCATTCATCAATTGCAATGCGCATCGACCACAGCACATCTCCTGATCGTCTGTACGTAAGCTGTAAATTTTACATAAAGCAGCAGTTTTATCACTAAGAATTTAATGATTTGATGGTTTTCTCTTAGCCTTTTTTATTTAGAAAGTATTTTTTATGATACGATAAATCATGCAATTGAGTAAATCTTTTAGATTGTAAACGTCTTAAATATTAGAAACAATTAAAAAACTTTACTATGATAAAAAGTTACCTGGGTAAAGGTGTTACTCGAGATGTACTTAATTTTTGACTTATAGCATTTTGTGGATATTGCAATATTAGTCTAATAAGAGCTGACCATAACGTCAATAATATCATCTAAATAAATTCTCCGAATCAGCAATAAGTTTCAGGATAATCGAAATTGAATAAAGAACAATCTTAATGTTAACCTCAAAATTTTGGGAAAAATCAAAAATCATTTCTGCAATGTTTATTTCATAATTTTGGCATTTAAAAATTGCAAAAATATTTGCATATAAAGAACAGAAAAGATTTAGAAGTGATTTTATTTCTTTTTTAAAAATTGTTTCCATTATTGAAACTTCAAATTACAAAAAATACATTGGAATTACAAAATGATCACTGAAAATACGAACAGTTCTAATAAAATATTAAGAACAACAAAAATAAAAACAACTTAAAATCGATAGTGTTACATAACATTGTTAACAATTTTTTGAAAGAACCATTCAGGATATGAAGAAAAAAAAAGTTGAAAACATATATTTAGACTTCGTACTCATAAAATGGAAATGTTAGTATCTAATTAGCATTAGTATCATTTAAACTATTCATTTCTTCATTGCCTTATTCTAATTATTATCTTCTGATCCATAGAATCATCTAATATTTTGCATTAGAAGATATCTGAGATTCCATTGGAAAGCAATTTCAATTTGATAAAAAATTACAACAAGAATGAAGGAAACAAAAAAAGATAAATTTCAAATTGCTAATTTTTCTTTCTTTTTTACCAGAAAAAAAACCTCATCTTTTATTGCATTCTACCGATTCATATAACTTTATACTGTAAAAGAGTAGAATGAAAGAATAAATGAAATGCATTTGAAAGTAACATACGTACAACAAGATACAATGATAGGACAGGATTGGTGTAGAACATTTCGCATGATTTAATTTTCTACCATATCTTATATTATTAAATGATTAACGCTCTATAAGCAAAACATTCTATTTCAAAAAATAGAATTGAACAGTATGATATTGAATAAATATATCACTGTTGAAGATAAGATCAATAATTACGAACTATAGTTAATTTTTAATGACCAGTTAAGTAGCCATATTATAAATTGTATGTACATATATATCAGTAGTATTTGTGATCAAAACTGATGTCAGATTCAAATCTTCACCTCTTCTAATCAGTTACTTATATAAAATAAATAGTTGGATTATCAACTAAAATAGCTAGACATTATCTTCCTCTTTTTTTGACAGCGTAATTGCGTAAATGCGAACGCTATTTAAAAAGAAATCATTACAGTTTTGCCTATTTACTAAACTTTCACGAAATCATTCGAAGCTTTACGAAATCAAGTAATTTAGTTAGAATTAATCAGATTAAGCATTTCAACGAAAACACATCAAAGAATTCTATTTCAAATGGAAGGAAACGGATAAGGAATTGCAGCTTGAAATCTCAATAATTTATCAATACATGGGAATGAGATCTCAAAATTTCTCTCTATGAAATACTCTTTGAACTTGCTTACATATTCTACTTCAAATCTTCTAGTAGTATAATCATGTCCATTCACGTCCGCCTGTCCACTTCACAACCACACCACCACCTCTTATCCAAAACAAATGGAAATATCTGTTTTACCAGTTCGAACTGGTTTAAATTACTATTGTTCTGTCATGATGCTATTCAAACCAGAAATGTAAAGCAAAACAACGATAAGCGTATTCAATCTATGACGATCCAGTTCCTATTTCGAAATATTCCAACAGTATAAGCGATATTTTGATGGTTTACCTGTGCATCACAGCTTCTAATTCAGTCAAAACCGCACAACTTTATTTCTCAACATAGCTAATCCTTAGTATAAATTCTACCAAAACGAATAATGTACATCGAATAAACTTAATTCAATCTCCAAATTTTATCAAATCCAAAGTCATTCTAGCATTTAAAATCGACTGAAATTTAATTCTGAATAATTCTTAAAACACTTAGCCTTCTGGTTTAGCAGAACCAGCACAATTATTTCTGCATTATTTGAATTCCTAGAAAAATCATTATCAAACCGGTTATATAACCCTCTCAACCAAAGTGCGCCGAAGATGTTCATCCATCAGTTCGCTAGTTCGTCTGTTCGATGTTGGTATTTTTCAACTATACAATTTATTGCCATCAGTTTTTAAGACGGAACAAATGATAACAATGTTTTGACATAAGCCGCTTTACAAATGACTAACCATCCATATTTCACTTAAAATAGGATATTTCTAAACAATTATACAAATGTTTTGATATATCCAATATCCATATCTGCATGGATAGGAAGAACAATAATTCAGCTAAAAAATGAGTCGTTAATGTGTTGATGATTGAATCTTGTCGTCCGCTTCTCCTATAATTTTGCCAGTTGGTACCTTTACATCATCCGTCACAGACACAGAGATACCATACCTGAATATGTAAATATACACTGCTTAGAATAACTGGATCACCAGAAATACTTATATCATTTCTATTGCTGACTTGCTAAGTAGACCATATCACTGGAAAAGCACCCTTTCCATAATGCCAAAGAATAAGGTCTCCTTACAAAGACTGATTGAATTTTGCTAAGTTATATCTCAGAAAACACCAACTAAAATTTAATGGTATTTGTACCTGCTTAATTGTAATGAAGTAGCTTCAACAGGACATCTAGTCATGAGATCGTTGCCCTCCTTGCTTTTCGGAAAAGCGATAACTTCTCGGATTGGCACACTTGAGTCTCCTCGTCCAACTAGCAAAGCCATATAACGATCAAGACCAATTGCAAAACCACCGTGAGGAGGAGCACCGTAAGATAATGCTTTTAGCATATGTTCCTGAACATAAATAAATACTAAAATCCATAATCAAAGCACTATTATAAACGGTGAAGTTAAATGTTAGGATAACTATAAAAAAAAAATGATTCTGTAAGAGAACTGAACAAACACGGATATACATACAGAATCACATATGTGCATGCAAAAAAAATTCACAATACAATTCGATATACAAATTATCCATACTTGGTCACTATATAATTAAATATATCGAATATATTAAACCAAAAAATTAATCCCTCGTAGAACATACAAGTTCTTCTGATGATTCGCCAAGTATCTTAGATAATACATGTCGCTGAACATCCTCATTATGAATTCGAATTGAACCACCGCCCAATTCAACACCATTTAACACCAAATCGTAATGCTGACCTGCAACACTCATTTTCATCACTTAAAGATAAGGAAACTATAATTTCAACATTTGTAACAAATATAATGAACAGTTTTATTGCAATATATTGACAGAAAATTCTTTTGAAATTTGTATTCAATCACTATTTAGCACACATTGAGTTATCAAAATAAAAAGAAACCGGTAATCGAAAGAAGTTTGTCCGGTTCGTAGAGTAACTGTATATCATTCGGTACAGGAGCAGTAAAAGGATGATGAGCACTTTCTAAGCGACCTTCCGCATTAACTGTGAACAACGGAAAATGTGTTATCCAAACAAATTCCATACGTTGCTCAGCTCGTAAATGCATCGCTTCACCGACCAAGTGCCGCAGCTGACCAAGTGTCCATCTTACGCCGGCATCACCTCCCCACATAAACAAAACCAATTAGTTTTATGCTTGAACTAAATTATACTATCAAGTGCCTATGGAATGAAGCATGATTATACAATTTTATTATATCAGTACTATCTCCTCTATCACTTATGGTAAAATCATTCCATGATTACAGCAAAATTAGTTGTGGAATAAATAAACCATACTGATTTCTAATAGCCCATTAACTAACGAACAATGCTTTAAAAAGTAATTTACCATAAAAAATCAAAAAAAAAAAAAAAAAAACTCACGATACAACAGCAACATCTTTCTCTTTGATGTCAAATTTTTCTACCAGGATGTCGTCTCGAATTTCGGAGAACCAATTCTTTTCCGATACTTTCAGAAATTTGAAATTCTGAAATTTCATTACTTTAGGAAGTAATAATAATGAACACTTATTATAGAGAACCAAAAATGAAAAAGAAATTGATGATGAAAAGATATGACAGCAACGTTTTCTCTTCCCTGATACCAAATTTTTCTCTCAGAACGTGAAAACTGGTAAAAAAAAGATACATAGGTACAGCTAAAGATTGTGGAATGAAATGAAACACGCATAAACCAAGTGATCTACCTGAGAGAATGCAAAGCTTGCATTGCGCTGGAAAACAAAGAAATCAACATTGCAAACCTGTGATAATACATTGTTTTGCAAAATTCGAGTCCATTCACTCAAATTCCTCTCATTAACAACATCTTCCGCATTTCTGGCAATGAAAATTTTCACAACGAAATTTGAAATTTCACGTTTTCGGAGAAATGAAAGCTCTGAAGTGCAATCTTCAATACTCCATGGAATGCGCAAATCGGGCTTATCTGTACCGAATAAACGATCTGCCTTCAGATATTTCATCCGTTTGAATGGTGCTGAAGGCTTCAAGTCATCCTGAAATTCAGTCATAATGTTCATTTTTGGCTCTAAAATTTCGTTCCTAAATACAACGATAGACGTTCTAACCAGCTGCAAAAATTACGGAATGGTACCTAATTCTAAGTACATACCAGTTCTTTGGGCCATGATTCCACAATAATATTCTCTATCAATTTCATAACATTATCTTGATCAGTGAAAGATAATTCGACGTCAACCTGTGTGAATTCAGGCTGCCGATCTGACTTTGCACCTTCATCACGATAACACCGAGCAATCTTCAAAAAATTTCAAATTAATGCAAATAAATAACGAATTTTTAAGTTCAAATAAGTTTCTCAATACAACAGTTTTTGCAGGTCCGCTTCTCAATTGTTCGTTTTTTAATCTTTTGCCAGCAGTCGATATTCCAGCTATTCTAGAAAAAAATTATTTCCAAAATCTATGGGTTCCAGACTCTTACATTCAATAATACAACATATTAATTATTATACATACGACTTCTCAAGTAATGGTCATAAACTGTATTCATCATTCAGAAGATAAATTACGAATTGTTTTATTTTATTTACCTGAAAATATCTATCAATACCACCACACATCAGTAACTGCTTGAATTGTTGAGGGCTTTGAGGCAAGGAATAAAACTTCCTAAGATTTGGTTTCGATGCAGGAACAATGAACTCATGTGAACCACCGGGAGTTCGTCGAAACAGAGTTGGTGTTTCAACCTATATTAGTTGAAACACATTTTCAGAAATCTTCAGTTCATCAAAACAAAGCACGTAATTAGATTACACCTAGATATTTCCCAAAAAAAATTTTCCTACAAATCTATCCCTTCATTGATGAAACTAAATCGAATATTTTGAACAAGTTTTTGATAATAGTCCATACATAAGCAAGTGCAATTCACCGAAATATATATGTAAGAAGTTCAACTACCTTAAAGATGAAACTTTCGTACTATAAGTGCAAAACTTTCTAGAGTCATCGCTATAGGTATAAGAAAACTACCCACACTCTGGAAAACATCTGATTTCAGCGACATTTTCATGCAAAAAATAGAAAGTACGATAAAAGTGCTAGTATTAGGAAGGATTACCTCAATAAAATTCGCTTTTTCGATCAAATACTTTCGCATCCCATGAACAACGCTCGCTCTTAGCCTTTAAAGCAATTTGTAAAAAATCAAATTACCATATTTATCTTAGATGTAGCAGCTGTTTCAAGAACAAAAGTGGAGAAAAGGACCTGAGTGCTCGCTGCATTCGCTCTGTTCTCAAATCTAGGAAACGATATCGAAGTTTTGTTTCTTCTGTTGATGTTAACTCATTCAGCGGATAATTTTTTGGTGAAGAGTTCAATAGTTCAAGATTATTCACCAATACCTGCAAAGCTTTCAGTTTCAGCGAAACTTCCCAAGATATGAGAAGGTAGAAAACCGTGTGCAGTTTTGAATTCTTCGTTTGGATTGGATTAAGAACGAAAATCTTAAACAGAAAGAAAGCAACCATTTCAGACCTCTTGCAGATGGAACTACTGCTTTACTGTTACAGTTATTTTTTTTTAGGAATCAAAATCTACCTCAATATCCCCTGTTCGCATATTTGCATTGCGATATTGTTCACCTCTGTCTACAACTATTCCTTCAATTTTTAAAACAGATTCGCAGTTGATCTTTTTGATTTTCTCAACTAAATCCTTTCTTTCTTCGGGGATTCTGGCTTGTACACAGCCATAGGCATCTCGCAAAACGAGAAAGCGATTCAAACGATTGAATTGTAACCATCCATACAGAGTAACTTTTTGGCCTGAACAATACGGGACGGCTTTTAGGATGATATAGAGTATGAACTATGAGGACGTCAATCTCGATTATAATAAACAAAACAGGTCTCATTTACGAACCAAACCACTTATCTCGGTTAAGGAAAGCAAAACGAATGATATTGGTGAGGTTCTTCTGAAACCTACCTTAACTGTGAGGGCATAAAAGAAGACATGCTTGGTAAATTTCGAAAATGAACCCGAATTTCCAAGAACAAAAAAAAAAAAAAAAAATGAACAAACTTTCATGTCCTACACGTAGTTCCCCACAGGTATGCGTACGAAGCGTAAAGTCATTAACGGACCATCGCCGAGCAGAGAAACATATTTTGTCACGGAATATTAGTAACAACTGAAGTCGCATCATTTACCCACCTACAAAACCACTTATTTAAATTGTTGTGCAGTGTTAAGGTAGGAATAAAGAAAGAAAAAACGAAACACATAGTACTTGGTAAGCCATAATGCATTTTTAAATTCATAGTCAGATCTTTTCTGAATAATCTCAAAAAATTGAAAGTTCCTTTAGTAGTGAAGAATGATGAATCAGTTCAAATAATTCATATAAACTCAAAGGCAATAAATGTACGCCCAGTGATTTTTATTTTATACAAGAAAAAGATTTAAGGAGTATGAAAATAAAATGAACAAATACCACATAGATTCCAGCTGCTGGAAAAATTTCGAAACAAAAAAGATTGCAATATACTAGAATACGGTTCTTAATAACATACTACTGCTTTTGAAAAATATTAATAATGACTGCGAACGTAGTCTATTATTGCAAACATTACTAGATCAAAACAAATTGAAAGAAATTTACTGCTCTGTACATAGAGCCATTAATAAAAAAAATGAATGATAACAAGATTCAATTCTATAAAAGGTCAAAAATAGGAAATATTTAAGAATTTCAAAAGTTGAAATATTGGATAAATTCACTCCTCACTCTTGAGGGTAAAAAAAGCAAACAAGCGTAAGGAGGAGTAATCGACATTAACAATTTAAAAACGAAAAAGATTACACGACATCAAAAACTGAAACAAAATCAAACAATGAGCTATATCTTTACACAATGAGCTATATTTGCACCGTGAAAAAATTAACAGAATAGAATAAAGAATAATAATTAACAACAATAATAAATCAACTAAAGCAACCCGAAATTTTAATGTAGAATACTCTGTAGTACTAAAACCACTACTGAAATATAAATGGTCATACAATTCTGATAGCCAAGGAAAATAATCACGAACTAAGATAGTCAAGAACTATTCGTTTTAAACGATGTAGATATAAGACAATAATTGGGTGACTGCCACAAAGTGCTGCTCGTAGCTTGGAATGGTTATTATAGATAAATATCAAAAGTATGCTATGAAATAAGTATTACTATAATATATCATCAGGTTTAGGTTTCACCTGCCCTAACCCAGTGAACCTTGAAAGATAAGAAAGTGGTGATGTTAGGAGTACATCGTAGCCTATCTCAGCCATATTTCGATAACGAAATTTGTTGAAGCATATTTCATCGACAGAACCAAACTTTTGAGTGATATCCACTTCATGCGCATCTGTAATCAGAAACAGTGAGAATTTTGCAATGAGTTTAGAAAATCGCAACCCTAGAAGAAAATACAATTTTACACCCACTTTGACACTTAAAACCTCCCTGAAATAATAAACGGAATTGAACAAAAACTTATACAACCAGTCAACTTCATATGAGCTTCAAGATTACCGCTATCAGTCGGTAAACAGATTAATCCAACAATGAAATGAACACCCGTTGCAGGATAAATATGTTTGGCAAACACTGCATTTAAAAAACGGCGGATAGACACAATTTCAATATTGAAATCTGTAGGCCAACAGCAATCCTGAAATCTTATGCAACACTTTATTTACTTTTAAACTGACAGCAGCTCTATTTTGTGTCCATCACTTAAAAATGTACAATTCAACTGATGTTTAATGCCGAAAATCTTACAAGCATTGCTTGTCCATTAGTCCGACAGCTTTCTTATACCTTTTATTTTCTCCTCAGGCTGTGAATTTTGTCTCATGTTAATCACCGATCATTTATGCTATGTTTAGCACAAATACGGTGTAAGATACGATCTCATAAGCAATAAAACAACTCCCACCAAGCAGCGATCATCATATACAGCAATATAATCATACAACCAAGGGTTAGTTAGAGATGATTGTTTTAGTAAATTTTCGCCTTTCTTGGAAATCTGGACATCTTGTGCATGATTTCTCATGTTTTCCTGAAAATTTAGTTCCTAATTGTGCATTCAGAGTGAAAAAACAATTGAATAATTACATGAAACTTATAAGTCTGATGAACTCAAAAAGCAAACTTCGAATCTTCTCTGTATTCGACACAAAAAGCTAAACTACAAATGTTTAAACGCGGTTACAGTAGGATATTACTTGCTAATCACTTGATAACTATCAATTAGTTGATCATTTGTTAACAAACCACTTGTAAACTGAGTAAACTATTTATTTAAAATATTTAATTGGACGAGCTAAGGATCTGTGCAAAGCAGAAACCATTTAAAATACAAGAAAATTGATTAGTCCACATAAATTGCGGGCTATCAAAAACGTCAATTCATAATTTAATATTCACTTACAATAATTGAACTCCTTCCAAAAGGATGCAATGTTTCATCAAAAATTCCCGCCAATGAGCCAAGATCAATGTTATTTTCGAATCGCGCTATCATTTCCAAATCGTTGTTACGTTTTGCGCTGCAACAATAAACAACTGCTGGATCGATCGGGTGCGCTTCCGTGTTGAATATATAGCCACCAGCTGAAAGTGAACAATGTTTTTAATTCGCGAATACATAACTGCTTTATACTGTACTTGAATTTCAAGGAAAGGTTAGTAAGTAAACAAGACAAAGTGAAATGCCGCAAAATAACGGAAAATAAAAAGTGATGCGAACAGCCTTATCAAATTCAAAACGTCACCATCGATGATGCACTGCCCATTCGGTGTTTCAACAATACGTGCGACGGTCCCATCAGCATTGATGAAATTGTCGGGATCAAAGAGCAAGTAAAGATATTTCGTAGTTTCCGAAAGGAAAAATGATTCCATCCTGTTAAACAAAGAAATTATTTAAGAAAATTGGAGTGACTTTTGTTGTCAATGATATCATATCATCAGTGATGAAAAAGCAATTCTAAGGAAGTAAGCATAAGAAATGAACCTGTCTTCAACTGAGTGATGTTCGGCATTTACGACTGTAGCGTAACCACATTTCGTACGGCAGCTGTACTCAATAGCCTGAAATCAATGAATTACAACTTGATTGCTGAAGATTTTTTACAGTCTATCAGGTGATTAAGTAAATAAATTAATTCAGTAGAAAGACATTACCGATTGATTGACTGATTGACACATGGCAAAGCATACTAATGTTTCCTATATATGGAGAATTTAATTTCATTTCACACTTCACTGTACAATGAAAATTTCGCTGATTTAGCAATCACAATCGTATAGAAATTTTGTATTCTCCAGCAGTGGTGTAAGTTAACTCTTAATTCGTTTTGCCAGCAAAAATTAGCATCGTTCGAATTTCAGGATATAATTGAAAAGATTACATTCAAGTCTACCCATACTACAATTGGCAGAATGGAACACTGACAGAAACTTAGGATTACCTACTCTGATCAATCGAAGAAATACGTTAAAAATAACTTACATCAACCACTTCAGCAGCAATCTCTAGTAGCAAAGGATCTTTTGTAGCTCGATAAACATAGTACAAACTTTCGACAAATTCTGGTCTCAGAGGATAACCAGCACGCTTCGACACCTACAGGTTTCATAATCTTTGACAAAAAGTAATCACCCGAACTGATAAATGAACAGAGAACTAGTCTAGCCGGGTCGAAATGCGGCGCTACCGCTTAATAATTCGAATTAAGAAGTTATGAAAATTATTTCAAGCTAAAACAAAAACTAAATGAAAGATTTCATTTCTTATCCATTATAACGAAATTCAAAGAGCACTGCCATCAGAAACAGAGAGAAACACGAACCGCTTCCTGTTTTGGAAGATTGAAAAACTCTGGTGGAAATCCATACTGTCGTATCACTTGAGTATATTGGTAAATTATCCGTTGCGCATCATCAACATCTCCGGTCAGTGCCTAACAAGACATGGTAATAAATTGAACTTAATTTGCTGACAAAAAATTTAATAAAGAATTCAAATAACTAACCAATACACCCGGCCAAAATGATTCCAAGGACTGAAATATGGGCATTGACAATTGGCCGCTGGTCATTGAAATCCATACAAACCAATCATCTTTCCGAACATATTTGTTGATTGCTTTTACATATGCTGCAATAATTCGGTACTTTTTGAAACTGAAAGTAATAAAACCACCTGGATTCATGTGTACGATATGTACACAATATTTACTTAAAAAGTTTTCTATCAGTTCTTCACCGTTGCTGGAGGGATACTTCATAAAGCAAAACCAGCGCTGAATACACCGCACTTTAGAACGTACATCAAGTAACACACCAGAATGTAAGATAGTGTTCGTCACAAAAGTGATTGAAGAATCTAATCCAACTTACTCTTGAATTGCTTCATCAGTTCAGGACGCTGAAATAATAAAGCAGCTTTCGCGAGATATTCGAAGTATGAATCCACACCGGCACCAATACCAGCATCCGTTGCGGTCCATTCTCCAGTTTCCACATTGATATGATTTCCAACCAAATTTAATGGTGAACGTAGTTTCCATAGAGCATCCAACGCTTTCAGAGCTACTCGCTCATAATGTGGATTACCCAAAAATAAGACATTTGTTGAAGTTTATGCGAAAAATTCTCAGGCAAAAAGTAAATCCGGTTATGATATTACTTTGTTATAAAGTATCTTGGAAATTTCAACATTCTAAATGATCCAATTCAAATTTCAACGAGTAGAAACTATACAAATTCAGAAAGTCTTATTTCATATCAAAGTCATTATTCAAATTCTTACAGTTATGCGCGACAAAGTCCCAAATTCCAGTAGCATTGTGCCGACGCCAGCAGTACATGTTATGGCTGTTTCATTTGGATGAAGACCATGTCTGAAGGATTTCACATGCACAATGACTTATGCAACTGCATAAATTTTGAAACAGAGTTTTTCCTGCCCAAACCCAAAATAACACTAAATTGACTTTCCTTTTGAAGGAAACAATTAAATAGTGATGTCTTTTGTTTCCTTCTAGTTTCCTAGTAATTAGAGAAACAAAAAACTAACTTCAAGTTAATCGTTCCATACGGCATTCCAGTAGCAGATTTAAAAGCAGGTACCAACTTTTGGGTAAAACGTTCAGCTAATCGTAACAGAGGCCCCGAGCAAGGCCATCCCGGTTCTAACGCCATTCCTCAAGACAAAATAAAAATAACAATGCGGTTGTTTTTAAGAAAGACCTTATTTTGCCAAAAGTGCTAAATCTAAACTGCAAGACTTTACCACCGAATGAAAAAAAAATTAACCTTTTACTCGTCCGGAAAGCATATGAGCACTTAATAGTCCACCGATTACCCGTATGTTGGTTTCAAACACTGATACATTAACATTCATATCAACCTAAACAAGAAAACAGAAAATAAAAGAATTAATATAAGATGAAGAAGTTCGAATAACGCTAAATCTCTGAAGTTTTATCAGTTTTTTAATATTTTTACATTCGATATATATATATAAGTCCCACTATTTTAATCACGATTTCTATCATCACTCACCCATTACTTATGAAAGAATGTTAAACGAACTATGAAATCAGACACTTTTATTGTTTCTCTTCAAACTATTCCATCGTCATCAAATATATTACTAAAACTGCTCATAAGTCAATGAAATTATACTTCAGAAACGGTTTTAAAATACCCAGCAGAATAGGTATTATTTCCGGAACATTAAGGAAATAATTAGAGACCGTAAAACAATGTATCAAGAAGTAATTAACAAAACTAACGAACTTTGATGGTACGAAGAATAATTTCAGCAGCACGCATGAACTCTGTCTCATTACCCATAATAAGCAGCGTATCCAATGAATCAATCAACGTTAAACTGAAGCTTCCCCATGTATCCACGCCTAAAGTGCAGTAAATAGTTCAGTAAAAATAAGTACAAAAATAAGCAAGATGCAACGTTAAACTCTATGAAGGGATAAATAAGTGTTTTACATATTTTAGGAAGAACTAAATAGGTAAAGGAGTAATTCTTTCTCAGCTTCTTTTTCAGAAATTTTAGTAAAAGAATTATCAACAGAATAAGTGCCAATTTTTCCTTCATGATTGATTTTCTATCCAAAAAGTTTTGTTTCTATCCAAAAATTAAATGAATTATCTACTCTGTAAAAGAATTTCAGTAAAATGATAGATCAAAATCTATTCTAAGATAAGAACATACCGGAACATGAAAGTGGTTTCAGTTCATCCAGTGGATAAGCATGCAAAAGATAGCTGTTGTATGCATGATAAAACATTGCTTTCACCTTGTCCCTATAATAAAACTCTTAGTAGAAACTTCACTCCCGCACAACGAAAGACAGCTATGTTAGTCGATTGGATTTCAAGACCATTTTACATATGCTAAAGTCAAATTATGCATCAAGAAGATAAGTTCCACATTTGAAAACTATGGTTAACAACGACAGAAACAAAGTTGTCTTTTCAATGGTCCTAACTTCTTCAAGCAAAAACTACATGAATGCATTTACGTGAACTCTAAAATTCGGAACCTCCTCATGCATATATATCTGAAAAGTTGATTACTTCTTAGAAATTGCCATGTCTTATCATAACAGTCCAAGGGTACAACAGAAATTTTTTGTCTTTGCAACAAAGGGATAACTAGCAATTGAATAAAACAACATTTTGAAACTCTCATAAGACAGAATTTAACTACCTTTAGTGAAATTTAATGAAATTACTTCCAAAAATGATTCAACTGAGTTAAAAAAAATTAAATAATATCATAAAAGAAAATCTATATAATGAGGCAGTAATTTTAGTGGAATGAATCAAACTTACCGATATTTGCTCATTAGGCTACGTGGGAAGTTCACACATAGAGCACTGTTGAAGTACAATAGCAGTAGGATGCATGATAAAAACAGGTGACAGCATAGCCTCATTGCATGCATTTTTTGCATGCTACAAGCATTCCTGTAATATAAAATCAGTTTACAATTCCTCAATATAAGATCAGAGTTAGGTGAAGTGATCAGACTTCCTTCATTGATAATGATGAACATTTCCCCTTCTCTTCACAAAGGAATGCTACCATCTGATCTAATCACCACACAAGTGGAAGAAATCAAGCGTACGTATGTGTACACGTGTATGTACACATACGTACGTATACATATACACACATATCACTGTTACCATATCAAACATGGATGACTTGTATTTTACAGGACAAGGGTGGTCCGTGAAGTTTGCATCTCATCAAATGGAATTTATTGATATTTAAGTTTTGTTGAGGGTTGCAGGTAGAATTATTTCCCGGAAAGTGTGCAGAGCGGGGGGGCTCTCAGTAGAGCGGATGACCTGTGAATGTGACAACAATACATTTCATATTTCATTTTATACATTTTTAAAGATATGCAAGTTCATCGGACATGTCAGTATAACAACATTAAAGGATTGAGAATAAGAGTGACCAGTGGCTATTGAAAATGGGAGTGGGGAGTGTTTGATGACTATTGAAAGGAAGAGAGTTATGGAAAGAAGGAAAAGAGAGTGACCGCAATTGTTTGTGACAGTTTTGTAACACACAAAAAGAAAAAAGAATATGGAGCCTTCTTTGATAAATTGGACATGTGGCATTCTATGGAACGAAGGGATTTGGATTCTATCACGACGGAAACAGTGAAAAGTTTATTTTCCCATTTATAATCACTGAGAAGCTGTTCATTGCAATGTTATACTTTACACCATTTCTATGGCAGTATGACAATATTGTTAAAGCAAATGAATTTTATGCTCATATTTGCATATTAAATACACGAAAACAGTTCCTGTAGTTATACCAATAGCTTGCAAAGCAGTTGATCGAATACTTCTATTCAAATCCACTTTGATTTGCTCGTTTATTGAATCACGCATTTCCGGAATCTGTAAATTTTTTATTTGGCTGGGAAATTTATTGATCAAACTTCTGAATGGAATCAGCGAATAAACGGGAAAGCAGCTAATTATGGTAAGCCGAGGATCAATTTAATCGAGATAATTAGTAGGTGTTGTGAACAAGTTGAGTGTTGTTTGAAGAAGGTAAACAATCAATTAACAAGTTTCCAAGCATAGGAATCACTTACCAAAGTACCAAGAAAAACATACAAATACATTCCGGATGATACGGCGAAGACATAATTTCCATAGGAATCATCCTCTTTACCAATTAATACACCAACTATAAACCCCAAATAACTAAATGAATTCGGGACTAAGTTTAGTAAAAGGGTTCTTTTGAATCCAAGTCCTGATTGAATTAAAATTGCCAACGTCCCTGGAACATAGGTTAATTTCTGAAAGTGTACAATGATTAAATAGAGTAATCTGAAATAAAAGTTATGTTCGCTGAAGCCGAAAAATCAATCGATCGATAATTTACATTCAAGCATTGTACATGATTCAATTAGCATATTCATGATTGAAGGATGCGATATTTGATTTAAATGACAAAAGCAGAAATGTGGTAATTAAGGACCGATCTCTTGTGGAAGCTGTTGAGTGATCACTGCAATACCCACAGAAAAACCACGTGTCACGGAATTCGCAAATGCAGCACCGTTGCTCATACCATCTACGAAATTGTTCACCAAATTACTGAACACTATCATCCAAGCGACTGTCGCTACATCGAGGTCTGATCGATCTAGTACCTTTGCTTCTACTACTTCCATATTCACCGATACCTCATCGTGTGGATCTTTCTGGAAATAACATATAGGTTTCATCGAGTAGCTTTGAAGTTTCAAGAACTTCTTATATTTCAATTTTAAAACAAATAGTCTAAAAACAGAATAATTCCTACAAATCAAAGTTTCGGAATTGAACAACAAATGTCAACTGTTTCAAAACTTTATTTTCTCCCCCAAAAAAAGTTTCTTTCTTCTCTAGGAAATGAAATTTTAAAGACATTTTATCTATAATTACTGGTTACAAATCAAAATTAATGTCTTGAAGTATTTCTAGGGTCATTATTATCTTTTGTTCTTAATAATATTGTTTTAAATAATAATTTTTGATTTCTGCTGATATGCAAAAAAAAAAAAAAAGTAATACATTTCTGAGACTTGAACCATTTTCTATTGAAGCTTTGTTGTCATCCATCACTGTTAATACAGTCGCTCGACTTTTATGTGACAGCTGGAAAGCCTAATTTTTATGAAATTATCAAAATGACTAATATCTCTCCGATGTAAATTTCATTTTCACTAATATCAATTTATTTTATGGAAATGCTTTAAAGAGCAAAAGATCAGAAGACAAGCTCCATTTCATGCTTTAGCCAATTTTTTCATAACAATAAGCTTAGCGGTTTTTTAATAGGAAGAAAAAAAAAATGCATAAATTAGAAGATATTAAATTGACCTTTCTTGAGATTATATTATTGACTATAGCGGCTTCAAATTCACTCTGAAATGATATTACTTTGTGAAAATATAATTTAAAAAAAATGAACGTATATTGAATTTGAATTTATCAGAAGTATGTAGCTGAACAATTTCACGTTGGATGTCTTTTTATTCAAATGTGAAATGAACTGTAATGAATGAATGTTTAGGGTACCGATTGAATAAAGGATACAAACAAATTTCTTGAACGGATTTTATCAGTTTTTTTTCTTCATTTCATATAGAGTTCATTCATTTTCAAATTTTTATGTTATGTTTATAGATATACCTTTAGGCGATTCTTGTCTAATTCATAATATTCCAGGCCATCATCTTCAACACTATCGTTGTTTCCAGAAGTTAGAATAATTGGAGCCATGGTAAGGTTATCTTCCGATACTGTTCCCTTATTGATATTTTTGTCTTTCTTCAGAATTTTGTTTAGCGTTGACTGATGAACTTTTTGACCCTTTGATCGAATCTAAACATTAATAATTTCATAAATATTTCAATTTTTTTTAGCAGTTTCGAGTACAACAAAACTACAAATTAGTCGAGGCAGCCTTAATTATTGGATATTCATAGGTTATTAAAAACAAAGTCGATGAACTTATTGTGAAGTTATCTGCTAAATTTAAGTATATATAATATGAACTTCATAGAAAATTTAAATTAATTGAAAATACTTGAAATTACACATTACTTTCCGAAAATGCAAAGCATAAGCTAGAATTCGATCCACTGAAAAAAGTATATATAGTACCATCAGTAATATGGAAATTTTTATCCTGTAATAACTTTGTTCCACAGCATTTAAACCAAGTGCCTGGAAATAAATTTTGAATGAGTCTAGGCTTCTCATATATTTTTAATTTTTATCCAAGACTCAATATTTCAATTTCTTCGATATTCTATTTTAGCTTTCCAACTTCACGCAATAATTACTTTTAAATTTTAAGAGCTATGCCATTTTCTCGAACTTTATTATAAGAATAAAATAATTAACCCCTGGTAGAAGTACGTATAACGTTGAGCCTGAAAGTGTTCCAACACCAAAAGCCACCATCAATGTCATAAATAGCTCATAAAGGGTTTTATTGAGAAATGGTACAACAGTAATACAAATTGAAGGTCCAAATGCTGTGATCGTTACTATTGTCAAACCAATGCCCCAAGCTGAAATTAGTCATTTTACAGGAAATTTAAACATTTCAAATATAATGTAATTGTGAAAATATTTTCGAACTATTAATGTCTATTCCAAATGATAAATAATTTGTTGATTGATAGTGCTGTTATTTTATTTTGATAATTCCTTCAATTCATCATTAAATTGATTTAATCATTCAACAAATGTTGAGAAATATGAAAAAAGACTCCTTGAATAGTTGAAATTTAAAGAAATTTTTAAAATCAAATTTAAATAGACTAAAAGTTCAAGAATTCACAAACTTTGCCAGATAGTGGGTTTCGGAACTATCATTGTTGTCTCGGTTTCATTTCCAAAATCCATTAATGACATCAACAAAAACTTCTAAAAACTGTAAGATGCATGGAAAGCACAATTCAAATTTTCTGGCTAGATGGAATTTCCATCGAACGGATAATTATTAAACTTCAGATTATCATAATTTTTTCTTATTTTCCGGAATTCTATTTTGCACTAGGAAACTTCTCCGTACTTTTCGCAGCTTCGCTAACTGCTACTTTTGTGGCAATCATTTCTCCGCAAAAATTATATATCATTTTTTTACAATTAGTTTAAGTTTTGTCCCAACGGTACAAAATTCAATAAAATTTCACATTTCATTGCGAAATTTCTTAAAATTTCGAGTGGGAACGTCCTTTCCAATTACATAGAGATCATAATGTCAATTTATTACGAATTCTGATTAAATCTTTATTTATCCGAATTATCAAATATTTCAATCTTTGAGTAAAGCGTGCTGCTGAACTAAACGTCTAAAACAGGCGTCCGAAAAAGAACGTACGTTGTCTACTGTAAAAAAGTGACAATCTATAATTTTTAACCTTCTTAAATTTGGTTGAATTTTTGGGTAGTTTCAGGTTAGATTGCTTGAAAAGCTAACAGGATCTTTATTATCCTGCTTTAATGAAGCTTCAAATTAGATCATGTAGAACTCATGGCAAGCTTCAAAAAATTAATTGATTTCAAATCTCTTAGAATTGATTTTAAAAAATTGAGAAATAAATTAAAATTTATGAAGCAAAAAGTCACTTCATAAGACACAAATTCTGTTATTTCTTTAATATGCAAATGAAACATACGATTGATGAAATGCGAAAAATTTAAAGAAAAAATAAAAAATAAAAACTCTTCAAAATTCACAAATAATTACTACTACTTTTTTGAATGAAATTTGAAATGTTGTTTCATGATCAAAATAAAGACTTCATTAATTAAAAAAAACAAAGTATTTTTTCTTAAATTTTAGAAACATTTGACCTCAGCCACATTTAAGGACAATTTTTCATTATTTTTATTAGAATAACTCAAAATGAAAAATTATCGTTGTTATAAAAAATCGATGACAGACATATTTGTTAAAAATTAACGCTTCCATCCGTCACTTTACTTGATTCTTCACTATTTCATCTTGATAATTAGTACCTATGGTTACTTCATCAGGCCTTTATCTTTTATAATGCGTACAATACTTTTAATGCCCTGCCGTTAAAAACATAAATTTCAGTTTATTTGCGACAAATTTAATTGAGCATAAAAAAAAAGATGATCTTCGTTTCATTAAAATTAAATTCTTGTGACATAAATCAAAAAAATATTTCTGAAAAGAAAAACAAGAAATGGAAAATGAGGAAAAGAAAAGATAAGATCACATTCAATAACGCCGATCCTTTCTCACTCCTCTAATTTGTTAATTTCTAGAAGAAAGCAAAAAATGGGAAAATTTTTCTAGCAAAACTCGGCAAAAAAAAGAGGTCTTCAGAAGTTGAAATCGAAAAAAAAGACTTGTAAAGTTGATAAAAACTCCAAACTTTTTTTTCAATATGAGGGAAACTTTTCAAGAAATTTTGAAAACTTGAAATCTTGGAGAAAAAAAAAACACTCCCTATAATAGTACTTAAAATTTTAAAGTACACGATTATTGAATAGTTAAATTATTCTATATCAAAACATAATAAACCTGTTGGTAGTTCTGAGATTTTCTTTGATCAGTTGTCTGATTAATTATACTATTAAATGTTACTAATACAAGTAGACCTATTTCAGTATAATACTGAAATTAAACATATGAAGTTATAGAATAAGGCTACCTTTAGAGAGACAAAAAAAAGTATTAGATTTTATAAATGTGGTAACAATACCAGTTTTTTAATTGATACCGCCTACAACCTCTTTGAATCTATTGCATTAGAAAGTTGTTTTCTTTAAATTTGTTGAAAATCATCAACTTATTCGCCTTTTTATAAACAAAAATTCCATATAAATTTGAATCCCTAGAAAGATTATAAATGAAATCTTGAAGTATTATTTTACCATTTGTGTTGTTTAGAAATTACATGATTTGCATATGTGATTTAAATGAAATAAATTAAGATTATTTGAAATTAACAAATTAAAGACAAAAAATGCAGTTTGCAAACATTATGTGCAATAAGAGACCTTTTGACAATTGATAAATAACAACTGCTTTGGCACGAAATATAATGAATATATTTTTATTAAATTTAAAAACCGATAAAGGCAATAATTTTTGGCAATTGCAAAAAAAAAAGAAGGATTGTTTGGAAGATGCCGTTTTCAGATATGTATTTACATAATTGAAATAATAAGCATGAAATCTAATGAAGAAAAATTTACTAGAAAATTAATAATTTAAAGCAAGTAGTTGGAACTTGACGTTAAATAAATGTTATTCATTTTGAATTTATTTAAATTTTTCAATCTTTTAGCAAAATTTTCTGAAAATAAAACGAATTAGGGAAGTTCACAAGTTAATATTGAAACGTGGTAGAAAATTAAAGAACAATGATCACGCAATCAGTAATTAATAACTTAATCCATTTAAAGAAACAGCAAAATCTTTTTAACTTGAGAATTTCCTACAGAATTCATATAGTGTTGTACCCTAATTCACGATAAGCGGTTATGTCATGATCGGATAGATTTTGAGTAAAATGATAATTCAACTGAGACTTTAGTATCAATTGCCAGTACAAAGTACAAATCTGCCAGATATGATCATTTGTGTCAAGAGAAAACAAGTAAAGCTTATCGCGTCTGAAAAGATACTGTAAACTAATTACTCAAATATCTGATAGGTGAAAGTAACTGACAACCAGGCAGTTCAGAATTCAGTTTTCTATATGGTTGTAATATTTTGAAAGTTCTGAAACACTGCATGTTTTCAGAAAGGATTTTGTTGGTATAATTTGAAAAAGTTTAAATAGCCATTTTGAAAGAACTTTGGGTTCAAAAAAATTTACTCCCACTGAAATAGATTATATTGTGAAGTATCCCACTATAGTACAGTACTCAATAAGAAACAAATTAACAAATTACTCTTTTTCTGCTGTTCACAGTTTAAAGGCTAATTATCTTAATTTTGAATTTTTTAATTTTATAATATATGCGTCTATGATTTTTCTCTTTTCTGATGCTTTCTAAATTCATAGCTAGCAGTAATATTTCATTCAATATCAAACTGATGGATAATATCAGAACTTTTAAGATGAATATTTTTATTAATAATTAAATAAGCTGAAATTCTTCATAACTTTTTCAAATTGTTGCAATTTTTTAAATGTTTCTAAGAGATTTTATTCTTATTAACATCTTCTGATATCTCAGTAATCTTGACAATAACTTCCCATCTCTAAATATATTCGAAGAAATGAGGTATTATCAGTTAAATGTCAATCAGTTTTACAGTATATTGATTAAATTCTAAATAGTTCTATAGTACCATACAACTTTTTAATCATGCGAATGCAAATAAGTATCGGTTCACACTATCAAGAATAAATGATTTAGGACGAAAAGAAATCATTAAACTTCTAGCTGATTTAGTTATTCAAAATTTTATCCCAATTACAAAATGCATAATTCAATTGCATAGCGTTGCACAATTCTCACATTTATTTTATTTGAAAACTCCCGTCATTCTGCGGAATAATTACGTATTCGTACGTGATTGCGATATAGGCCTTTATTCTTACACATGTAACAAAATGATTTCGTTTTGCTTTAATTCCATTTAGAAGCTTTTACATTAACATTTTCAATTTTCATCACTGTGCATCAATCGTGTATTTCATTAAATTAATGATAACAAACAGTCCTGTGATAGACGATTTTTAATGCACACATTTATTCTGTCGTATAAAATTTCAAATGAAATGTTAAATATTGATCAAAGGACTGGTATCTGGCATTAAAGTGGCTAATTAACTTGGACACTGCATGATACACATTTTACAGCATTCTTGTTCAATTCCAAATTAATACTTTATTTCAATTTCAGTAATTCATTGTCAAATTTGAATTATGTTCCTACAAATCTATATGCCAAAAATTCATTTGTTTATATGCAGAAATGTCAACGACAGCAAATTGGATTATACATACATTTCTGAATAATTGCTTTTCTATTATCTTTGGTAAATATGGATTAATATTAATTAAATTTGAATTTTACAGCATTTTTTCTGAAAAGAAAAAAAAAGAACGCATTAATGCACTTCTCAAAGCAATATTCTCTCATAGATTTTAAAATTTTGCTTCACTGCTCACTTCATACAATATCGCCTTTCGAAATAACCTTTGTATTCTTCGACCGCTCTGATTATTGATTTTCATGAAATTAAAATTTGAAATTATTAGTAAACATGTAAATACAGAGAGCTTCATACACACACACACACACATATATATATATATATACATGCAGCATACCTACCTCTCTGCATTACCTTTCAACATTTTTGACGTAACCATGGTGTCGATGTCCCATGTCATTTCTTCTCTCTTCAGTCGGATCATTGTCCTCATTTACCTTTTCAACTTACTCCCAGTAACACATCGATTTTTTACTAATTCCACTACACTTTCAGCATTTCGAAAACCTTTCAAATATGCCAACCACAAGATACATACACGGAGACACATCATACAGGCATACATAATATTTCGAATTTCTTTGATTTAAAGTTATCATGAAGATATGAGGTAGAAGGATTTTGGCTCATTTGAGATAGATCAGGTTTACTTTTCTTTGCATGAAAGGAAGTGAAGAAATTTCAGCAGGGTAAGAGAGATTATACTCCAATATGACAGTTATCCCATTAACAGCTTTTACCACGGAAAACAGGTTCTTTTGATTTTCTGCATTGGCTGCTTTTTGAAATTTTTGTCTTGAAATTTTGCAATCGAGCATTTATTTCGTAATTTCTGATGTCTTCATTTTTCCTTGCTGTTTTACACGTTTTAACATTATTTTAAATGAATTCCATTACCTTTTTTGAAAGAAAAAAAAGAAAAACGACATCAGCTACAAATGATATCATTCGAAAGTGTTTATCAGCCGGGATATATCGATTCCCTTCTCGAAATATTTGTCAAGAAGATCAGCGAAAGCTTCAGAAATCTCCTCCTATTATGCTAAATACATTCATGTATCATCAATAAATATTTGCAAAATTTATACATCCTTTTCGACTAAGCCCAACTGTTGAAATTCAAGGCATCTGTAAGATCGATGATCTAATTATAGAATCTTATGGGAATTCGTTTTTGTCGCATTTGATGGTATTAAAATTTAAGAAAGCATTAGGCATTCCTAACACAACAGTGGGGAAGAAATGAATTTTTTGAAGGTCACAATGGAACATAAGTAGGATATTTATCCGTTGTATGGGAAAGGTGAAAGCAAAATGAAATTTTTCTTGAAAATTATTATACATATCATTACTAAATATATGCATTTATTGTGCATAGCAACGGGTCTTCCGGAAAGTTTTCTCGAAAGATATGTTGTACACAGAGAGTAATTATATCGATTGTTGTTAAATTTCACAATCTGTTGTATTTTCATCCCCAAAATATATGTTATTGGTGAATGTTAAATAGCAAATAGATGGTTTGATTTTCCATAAAATCTATTTGTATGGAATTACAACACTACGTGAAGCAATCGGCATGTTTGACAAATGGTTCGATGTGCTGATTGATCTTAGATTTCAATGCTATTTGTGTCCTATGCCCAAAAATATTTCGTATTGATTTGATTTAGATTCATTGTTGACAGTTTTGAGGAATATGATCGACTTGATCACTTGTAATTGACACACTAATTTAATGCATACTTTTCGATTTAAACTATTTCATTTTGGCATGTTACCCTTCTTCCAAAATGATACTATCGAATTTGTCATTGCTGAGTTTTTTGACTCAACGTCATTTCTTCAGTACAACAAATGAATGGACCAAATCGATAGATGAAGCATTTCATTTATTTCATTTTTTATTTGTCCTAATATTGTTACTTTGCAACAAGCTGATTTTTTCAATCAATTCATTAGAATGTTAGATAAATTCGGATATTATCTTATCAAGAATCAAATAGCAAGTAAGCAAAGAAATACGTTGAAAGTTCTTGCAAGTCCAAATAACTGTTAGATTGCCGAAATTTGTGACAAAATTCTCAATTAAACAGATGATATAGCCTGTGCCTTTTTCTCAATTTACCATCAACTATTTTTAAATTTTATTATTTCGAGAAAAGATTATGACTCATGATGACTCACCTCTGATATTTTTCGCTTTCTTTCTTTAGTTAGACAAGTAGGTGAGGAAGTTCGTAGCGATCATTGTTGTTTATTGCCTATTGAAATTCAACATTTTCTTTCATTAAACAAGTTCAAAAGTGAGAAGTATTAAGGGTGAGTCATCATGAGTGGTATCATTAATTCATTCACATTCGAAATATTCTATCTGACCTGTCGTCCTACAATGTTCAAAAATTTCCATACCTTACAAAAGTAAATCATAAAGTTATTATTTTTTACATTTAACATTTCAAATTATTACTTTCGTAAGACCATATATTTGAGTAAAACAAACACCAATCAATCTGTTATTTTCAACATGTCAACGAATAGTTTAACGATAATATAATATAATTAATCATTCATCATCTTCAATAGCATTCTTAAACCAGTTAACTTTTCACGTGTTCCACGTTCTATTTTAGCCATTATTTCTCAGATATATTTTGTATGACATAATATGACAGTGCAGCATTTTTTAATATTGAAGAAGATAATATTTAGAAAAGTAATGAAAAGAAGTATGTATCATTCATTCAAGTTCTAAATTAAAACAAAAAAAAAAAAAAATTACGCATGAATTTGTTTATATCGGAAAGTTTCCATTACATAGCAGAAATTCGTTCTGTAAATGTGTAGCCATCATCACACTGTGCAATTTTATGACAGGACAATGTACGAATTTGAAAGTGAATAATGAGAATAAGGAAAGAGAAATGCTTTCCAGTCATTACTGATTTAAATTTAGGTCATTTCGATTGACAATTATTGAGGACATCTCTTCCCACCTCTTCATCTTTTGTCCCACCATACCTTTGTATTCATTTCACCATTGAATATCGCTTAACGATGCAAATTTCACTACGAATTTTGAAATTATCGATCGATTTAGAATCAAAACAATCGATGTAAAATTGATTTTTTCCTTACTGCACAGTTATGATTATTTTGTTTACCAACTTCCAATGATTATTGAAATTTTTTTTTCTTCACGACCAATCCTCCTTAGAAATATTCCACTCTTTTCCACTGTTATTCATAGTATTAAATATCCAGAAGTTAGTATAATCGCACTGATTACCAGTAATGATGAATCGCTAGATTTCTTGAATCTATTTCTGATAATCTGCTTAATATGCATCCTTTTATCGATTTGTAAAATCAATATGCTCAAAACAGCAGTCCGATCAGTATGCTGTATAAATCTTTCATAATGACGAAATTTTTTGCTTAAATTCTATAAAATCATACATGAAGTGATTTTAGAGGTTTTTATGGTGATTCGATAACTTTTTAAAAATCATTATTAATTCCTCTTACTCATCGTCATCTCTCGACCGGTGGATCACGGCAGAAAATACGCAAAATTCATTTAGATCTTTCAAACAATCAGTAATATCATTTTTCAATACTGCTTATTAATGAATAGTAACATGTGTTGGTTGTAACAATTTATCATCACTGCCTGTATGAACATAATATCTTTTTTATGTATTCGGAAACTTTTTATAATTTTCCGGAAACTATCCCAAAATTCGATAACTGTTTTCCAGAATGTGTCACTTATATCGCCTTGCCGAATGTTTCAAATTTGAAACACGTGCAACTTAGATCAAGTCTATCAAAATTCCTGACCAAATATGATGGAGGAATTTAGAACAGATGATCGCTACTCAGTGGGATGTTTTATCAGTTTTATTATAACTGACCTATTTATCAATATCACATTTTGATCTTACTAACTGATACGACGGAAACAGTTAAATGGCAAGTGATAAATTGAACTGCCCTTGAAGCGAAAATGGAAATATGACTTTGTAATAGGAGTTGAATTTCCACCATGATGTGTTCAATGGCTTCTGAATAACTCCGAAATATTTTATAGTTTAGTGAAAGGGGAAATCAGGTAAGGATAAATTGAATGACACACCAAATTTTAACTTTTTTGAGGCAATATATGCTGAACTCATTATTTATTCATTTAAGTTGAACAACGCTTCGTTCAAATTTTGAGAAGAAATAATGTTGCTAATGTCAATGTAACTTTCTCAAATTAAAATTTACATTTCGAAAAGAAATCCAAAAATATTTAATTGTAGTCTGCGCTATTCGTCTTGCATGTCATCAAGCGAACAGCCAAATGTCGAAACCGAACTACCAAATATATTTAAGAAGAATGAGACATTCGGGAAGATTTTTGTTATCAAATTTCTAAGATTTCACTGTTTATGCTTCGGGTTTTTATTGGTTTCTTATTTGTACGGCATTTTTTGCTATTGTTGCATTGTTGCATTGTTGCTTTAAAATGACATTTACAAACCTTAACTACTTTGACACGAGTATCTTAGCTACTGGACTAACGTTGCTCTTCCAATAACTTTATATTTAGACTTTGAAATTTGAAAATTTCGAAAGAGATAATCCAGAAAAGTGACGTAAAAACATTTAGATCAAAAGCAGCAACATTAGAATCAACATTCCACACTGTTTTTGTATATTTAAAATTTAAAAGTTTGAAATTTTAAAATAGAAAAGTCCGAAAGTGTGATGGTTTTTGTTACCATAATCATCAGCAGCAATTTGAAATTTCTTATATTTTAAAAATTTGAGAAATTCAAGTTTCTTCTAAACTGAAAATAAAATTGGTCATATAATATCACTCGGCTTACTATACTTTCTCTAGCTCTTACTTTTAGGATTATCAGTGATATTTCTATTCAATAGATTTTTTACGACCGAAAATTTGAGTATATCATCATCAATTTCTTCGTTGTTTTTTGCCATAATTCCATCATTATGGTTATTGTTGTCATTTGTGATACTGTTTGAATCATCATTTTGAATTTGTCATCGTTCATCTTATGATTTATATTTGAATTAGTTGAAAATTTGGCGCCAGTAATTATCTACTAAGAAAATCTAATTTAAAAATTTCAGAAATTTTCGTCGAAATTTCATTTTCAATCGCTAATACTGCTGCTGCTTCTGTTGCTGCTGCTGCTACTGCTTGAGATAATGTCTATCGAAATAAGTCATTTCATTCATCAAACTATGTAATGCTGATTTTCGCTGTTCTTAAAATTTGCGATCTCATCTGAATTTTGACAGAAAAGTTCATTCCAATTTACATGACACATACTTTTGCATCTGATCGTATGACGTTCAACTTCTACATCTCATCAAAATATGTGAAAGACGAAAATTCGATTTGAAGACAAAGATAACGTGTGTTATTCGAGCTACATAATTATTTCCACTTCTCTTGATCGAATCAAAGTGAGCTTTAAATGTCCTATTATTTTTTTTAAGAGTTTTATGAGATAAATCTATTTGAATTTCTACGCAAAGATCTCTACCTTCATAAGATATCAAGAGATGATTGAAAATTGTGATATTTATGAGGATGACTTCTTTTGTAAGTAAATTCGTTAACTTTCAATAGAATTGACTTTCCAAATCTCTTGCACTTAACGATATTCCTTACAGGCTTTGTATATACAAGAAGATTTGCATTAATTTCAAAAATTATGTCATTGTTCAATGGCATCACTTTCTCTTCTTTTCTTTAAAAGATGAGACAATCGATATTGATGGATTTTTGATAAATGAATCACTCAATAAATTTGCACTGATATATTTTGTAATGACTGACTGATAGATTTTGTAAAATTTCCTCCTATGGATCGAATCATCATTTACAATTTATCAAAATTTGTGCAGATTCAATAATTTTTTCTGCTTTCATTTGAATTTCTTCCTTCATCATTTTCCTTCTGAAAACTCATCTACTAAATTCCTCAATCATTTGATGTGAAGGATTTTAAAAATTTGAATTAAACTGAACAGTTTGTATACTCAAGTTTGCTTGTGAATGGTAAATAATGCAATATTCTATTAAGACGTTTGAAGAGTACGTCATTGTTGAAAAATCTCACATCCGTTTCAATACCTCATCTAAAGGTGAAAATAAGAGTTCTTCGAGAGCATACAGAGTGTAAATTGAGTCACAAATCACCGCCAGGCACAGTTATTGCGTATTTCAAATCGTAAATTGAATATATTCAAAAATTTCAATCTCTTTTAACGAACTACCTTTCCTCTTCAATTTTCAGCATCTCATATGTATTTTTATTCAACAAAAAATTTTTCGTTAAAAATTAAAATTTTGGACCAGTTTCGAATTTGAGTTCAGTTTTTTTTTAAATTGCGTTAATGGCGAAATTAAATTTCAAATTCGACTCTAAATGATCACGTGTCATTTCGAATTCTACATTAATTGGTCACTTTTTTCAAAGAGCCGTTTTTTGCATTATTTCATTCTTTCTTTTGCATTTTTATTTAAAATTGTATGTTTATTGGTACAATGTTGTTCGATATACCTTGAAAAAAAAAAAAAAAAAAGAAATCTTTGTCTCAAATGTTGTCACCTATTGCTAGAATCTAATTTAGAAATGAAATTTAATTGCTACTTACAAGTGAATGTTATCGTTGCGTCTTATTTGGATATGGCTGAAGGTCAGATGGAAGGCTTGTTTTGGTAATCGCCGCACTACCTATTTTCAGCTGGAATGATGCGCTGATGTCAAAACCGGTATTTAAGAAATTGAATAGTGTTGAAATATTGAACACACAACTATTGAGCGAAAAGTTATAGAATACCATTTGGCTTCAAATTTCAGGTTAAGGTTTAGTTTCTAATTAATATTCTTTATTTTCGATATTTCCATTTCTTCAACAATGCTTTCATTCGAAAAAAGATAATGTCGAACTGATCACAGCGAATGATTGTTTTGTTTGTATTAACTTACATTATTGTTTATTTTGTTAAATATTGCCATCTTTTTAATATTGAATATCAAAAGAGAATTTTTTGTGTTAAAATATGGACAAAATATATTGATCCAATACTTAAAATAAGTAATCAATATTGCCATCTTTTAACATTGAAATTATTTCTTACAAATTACTACCATTTAGTGCATATCTGAAAGACTCGTATTATTTCCAAAAGAGATTCTTTGTTTCCAAAGGAGAAATGAAGTCATAGTTGTATATCAAAAGAATACAAATATCTTCCTGGGAAAGTTTCCGAGTTCTCTCGGCTATATTATTCATGCAATCTTACTATTCTTAAATCTTCACTACTGATATTAAAAAGATATTTCTCAATAATAATCGCACATTAGAAAGCCGTCTTAAATGACATAAAGTTTAGTAATGCTTTTTATTTTCTTTTCTTAGACGACCTACCGGATAACTAACATTCCGAAAATGAAAAATTCATGAATTTTATACCGATTAGCTTGTTGTCTGTTATTTTCAAATTGTTATTACTTAATTTTTATTGTTCCATATTGTTATCATCTTAGTAATAATTATTGTTGTTGTTGTTGTTATTGTTGCTATTATTGTCTATGCAAATATTCTTTCAATAGTCAAAGATGCTCATTTATAATTAGAAAATATATTTATTTTAGAAAGTGTGCATGGAATTCAATTCATTTTCATTTGTTTCAGAAAAAGCCATACTGTATATCATCAGTTAAGATCAATTGGTGATACCAAAACATTTTTTCCAACAGTTACTGTAAAATGATGCATATTTTTAGATGTATGTTTGTGTGTGTGTCGGTGTGTGTGTGTGTGTGTGTGTGTATGTGTGTGTATCTATGTAGGGAAGACTATGTGAACCGGTTCTTGGATAACATTTTGGTTCTTAGCGATTTTCAGACAGATGTATTACGGAGGGGACAAAACGGATGACAGCGAAATGAGTATACGTCAATCGATGATTTTAATTTTCACAATTTTTTTCTTTTCTTTTTTGCATAGAAAATTGTTGAGGGCAATGTCATCATTGCATCTATCGTTGCTTTCTTTGATCTCTTGTTGTTATTGTAATCGATGTTAGAGTAAGTCAAATAAGCAATCAATGATTAGTTAAGAAAAGCGCAAAGTTATTTTTTTTTATTTAATTATTAATTCAAGAGAAGTATAAAGTTTTTTTTTTCTTCATTATATGCTAATTCTATTCATTACTTCTGCAATTGATCTTTTTACAATTCAAAACTTAACTTATTTTGTCTCTTTATCTTTCATATTTTATTCATATCTATCTTGTTATTTTAATTTAGACGCAAAAACGATAGGAAGCTCTCAATTAAATAATTTTAATACACGTTAATCCGATATTCTAATTAAAAATTGATTTTTCTCTTAAAAAATTTGAAATATTTATGAAAATTTGCAGTGAATCTAAATGGGTAGTACCCCGGTGCAAAAAGGATTATTGGGAATAAGCATTCTACTGATCGTTATTGGTCTTGGGCTTACATTTGCTGGAGTATTTTCACCAGCTTGGCAAATAGTTGACATTCGTGAATTTCGAGCCGAGCATCAAGTAAGCTTCTTTTTTTTTCCTTTCTTTGACAAAGCCTATTATTAGTAATTTTTAAAATTTAAAGTAAGCAATCGCTAAAAGTACTCATTTAGTTTTGTTATTGGTGTTTCAAAAATTTTACAAGGATTGAATAATTTCTAAATACGTAAATACGTAGCACAGTTTAATCATATTTCCTGTTAAGTCACATTTAGAAGTTCATTTTCAAATATTTTTGAGGGAAATTAGCTGAATCATTCGAATAAATATTTCTCCTTGGCCTAAATTTTATTCGAAAACTTTAAAGAAGTCACTTATATAACTTTTGTTTATTTTTCCCTTTTTTTTTTTTCATTTTATTCCACTGCATTAAAAAATATTAATAATTTTTATTTATTACTACCACTAAATTTTGATGATTGCCAATTTTTAATCAATTTCTATCATTTTTTTCTGAACAAATTGTTTGGTTTTAATTTATCCCAGCGCCTGCTGTAACAAATTGTGCGGAAAAAATTTCCATCTGCTAAATAAAATATCATTAAAAAAATCCAATATTAAATATTAATCTTGGAATGTACAATGAAATTTTAAAATACGAAGAAAAAATTGCTGAAATTAAACAACAATCAATGATAGACTATCAGTCAATTTTTTCAAAATATTAAATGTTATGGGATATTATGAGAGTTCAAAAAACATTTTCGCCAATGCAATTTTAACCTTCAATTTCATTGTAGTACCACCTTTATATTATATCCAAACTTGTCGGTTATTTTCTAAGGCTGAGTAATTGTCCTTTTATCAGCCTTGTACTGTTTATCTGGCTTAACGTTCATTAGATAACTCTAAAAATTCAATTCCATATATTAATTAAAGTACTAATTAAGCATGGCCTTTGGTGGGATTGTACTCGAGCGGAAAAGCATGTCGTTGCTGTGGCTGATTTCTATGCTGAAGAACCATTGCATTGCATGTATAAGTTCGATCGTAGTGCAGAACTGGTAATCGAGAATACTCTAAATAATATCGACGAAGATGGGGCTGCTGGTGAATCTGAACATCATCGATTTTGGGGTAACATTTCTTACTTTTTCTTTAAATTTTTTTAAAATTTAAAGTTTTAATTGTCCATCCGCAAATGATACCTGAGAATTAACATCATATTTTCTCGAATGCCAAAGTCCAGATGCAGTAGTAGTATCACTATCGATAATACAAATACTTTTTTTAGAATCATTCACTTCGAGACATTATTGATATCAGATACAGAAATTGTTTGAAATTGATCAAATTATCAATATGAACTGATCTGATAAGTTTCCATTTCAGCATGGCATAAAGCAATTCTTTTTTTCATTCTCTTTTCACAATTCCTTGCATTTATTTCATTATGTGCCGGAATTTGTATTCCATGCTTTCGACCGACAGCATTTGTTTTCACTGTTTCACTTTTTCTGGCTTGTAAGCTTTTTTCATTAAATTTCATTCAAGCTTTAGTTTGATTTTTCAAAATATAATAAAATAAATCTGACAAAGTAATCAAGCTTGAGTAATTAAATTAATTACAATCCAATTCAAATTACTTAAAATTTATTTTAATGCTAAGCGGATACATTTTTACATATTCCGATCTTTTATTTTTAATTAAT
Organism: Dipetalonema caudispina; assembly: GCA_013365325.1. Lineage (NCBI taxonomy): Eukaryota > Metazoa > Nematoda > Chromadorea > Rhabditida > Onchocercidae > Dipetalonema > Dipetalonema caudispina. Next base: position 13,384 of record JABVXV010000054.1, on the reverse strand, counting down.
GACTACTAGTATAACTGTATTTTGAAATGTTTGTAATCATTCGAAATAATGTAAAATTGGGCCAAGTTTTGATAATTATTAAACAATGGATAGATGAGTTTAATTTAAATAAAATTAATTACCATTTATTAAATTTCGATTGTCGTAGTGCTATGTTCACTGATTGCCGATGGCGTCTTCTTCCTGGCGGCAAACAGAGTAGACAATCGTTTTGTGCAAGGAATGGTTGGCAGTTATGAAGTTAGTTTTATTCCTTTAAATTTATCGCCACTAATCAAAATGAATTTAATAGTTAAACTTTGCTGTTAATACTGATGAAATTTCACAGCGTTTCAGATCGAAATCGTATGCCTTATATTGGATTTTTTCAAAGTTTTCATATTTAAATTTTTAAAATTTCTGAGAAAAAATGACGATTTCTGAATATAAAATAACAACGGCAATTTATTGTATTCTCATCTCTTATATTCCATATATGGAGTTTCCCAATTAAATCTAAATTTTCATTCCTCAAAATTTGCTATCAAATTCTAAAATTTGACTCATTCCGAATTCTACCACCTCTGCATTTTAGCAACGGATCGGTTATGCGTTTTATGTGCATCTGATGGGTACATTATGTTGGATGGTTGCTTTTCTGTTCACCTTACTAACCACCTATAAATTTTTCACGGAACGATATTCCTCTCGGTGAGAATTTTTTGCACTTATAAAAGTTTTCTTGAAGTATAGTTACGGTTGATACCGGAAATCTCGATAACAACAATTACTCAACTCGTTCATTCCTAAATTCCGAAATGAATCCGGAGATTTAATCCTTTTCAATCATAATTTTGATAAATTTTAGTGATCTTTTTAAAATTAACTTTGTCCATATGCTGCATAATATCCTTGGCTAAATTAAGATGTCCAGCTAATCTTATATTTGCCAAGTGAATTATCTTTTAATAACTAACTATGCGGTACCGTATAATGTTTTATCAATCCTATCGCTACCCTTAAGACATATTTAACTTAACATAACATTTTGTAGACCAATGATATATTTTTATCGGAAAAAATGGTTGAATTTTTGGCAATTTAAAATAAAAAATCTGTGTATTTCAAATTTAGTTCCTTTAATTCACCGCTCCATTTAAGTTCGTTAGCTGGATCCCTGAAAGATATCTGTTTACATAACAATTTACATGACCTTCCCTGATAGTTTAGAGTTTAACTTAGAATAATCAAGTAGGCTGCTCTCATTTGTATTTTATACTCGATTTCATTGCAGTATCAGTGATAGAGGTAACAGAAGTGACAGGGATGACAGAAGTGACAGCTATTATAACCGTTTCCTTTTCAGAGATATCAAATTTTTCCACTTAAAAGTATATAATTATTAGTTAGCTTCTTATCAGATCGAAAAAATTATCTATTCAAATTATTAATTTTATTTTAAAATGAGTAATGAAATCTTTTCACATTTTTACTCATATTTTACGTACTGTCTAATTTTGCTATACAAATGAAAAGCATTAGCTCAAGCAAAACGGTTCTTTTTTGTTCAAATCAATAAAATCAGTAACAATCAAAGAAATAGATTTTACTCAAACATTCTTCTTCTTTCAATTCCTCTCATATCCTACCATTAACCTTTGATTAGATTAGGGTGAAATCACAAGTGAATATTAATGCTGAAAGAAGATTTATGCTAGAGTTATTAGCTCAACTAACATTTTTGTAATTTTCGGATAAATCAAATTTGAAGTTATTTTTCATTTAGTATTCTTCAACTTTGACAATAGTGGTCTGATAAGAAAAGGCTCGCCATTTTTAGAACTTCAAAATTAGTATAAATCATACTGATCAAAACTATTAGCATTTGCAGGAAATCTGATCAAATCCCTATCTTCAGTTCTGGTACACATTTTCGCTCAGATGCTGATCCACCGCTTCTAGAAAAGTACAATGCAGCACCATCGAGGACATCACCACCAATGGCTTACGTTCGCGAACACACTTATCGAGTTACAAGTGCTTAACTAATGTTAATTATGGCCATATATCCAATGAATATAATTAGGATATTCCATAACAACAACATAGCTGAATGGATAAACGCTCTCAATGGGACTATTTGAAATTCAGTGAATTTTCCGCCTGTTACAAATAAATTCCTGATCCATTTTTGTGCTTTTTACGAATGATATCAAATATTTTTGCCAATTTAATCTGCCTCAGTTTGATAATTCTGAAGCAGCTAATCATTCTTCAATTTTTTTTTCCACAATTTGTACCATTTATTAGGTCTAATTTTTACTTGCCAATATTATTGTTATGTTATAATGCTCATTTATGTGCACTTCAAATTCTATTTTCACTTTCAACTGGTGAATAATTTGATTTGACGGCTAAGAATGCATAAGATATCCTTAAAATATTAATTTTAATTGTCCCTAAGCCTTTTTGAAAATGGATTTGTTAGTTACTATCATTTCATGTCAAGAAGAGAGATAAGATTGGTATTCTAAAAACAGGACAAATCTAAATTAAATTAGCATTGTTTTCCTAAAATTTCCTTAAAAGGTAGTCAAGGCGCTTTTGTCTCTTCTACTACTTACGCATCATTATTGATTCTGAAAGCTTATTTGCAAGTGCTATCAGTTGTTCATTAAATGTTAATAGGATGACTTGCACTCATTTCTCTACTCACATCGATCTCCAATATTCTGAAGCAATTTTGCAAAATTTGAAAAATTTCACTTTTTAAATCATTTAAAAACATCCTTTGCTGGACTTTCAGCTGTTTAATATACTTTTCAATTATTTTTTAATTTAAAATAATTTCTATATAATATTCAAATATCGATGCTTTGTTTCTTTTTTCTTGAATACGCATTCAATTTTTAAGAATTATTCAGTTCATTCGACATTTCTTTTTATAAAAACAAAAAAAAAAAAAAAAAAAGAGAAATGATTCCTGTTTGTCTACATCTATGATTTTTGGAAATTTAAAAGCAGTTGATTAATTTTACTCAAACTTTAATTGTAGCCATCTTTACTGCCAAGATTACCATTAAGGGTCCAAATTTGATCCTTTACAGACTCAAAAATAGCTCATTTCAAATGTTGGGCTATTATGTGCTTCTTTATTAAATTACTAATTGCATTTCAATTGCAAAAATCACTGTTGTTGTTATTGTAAAAGGTATGAACGTTGACTTAAAGCGCACAATTTTCATTTCTTTTGCGCCACGAAAAGATTTTTTTTTTTTTTGCGAAAAAGTTAGCATTTTAAGTGTTTACAAAGAAATGTCATTTTTAGCTTCTTACTAATTCATTATAAAAGTACGGTTGGGTAAACTTTCAGAAAGAAAATGAATGCTATGAATCGTTTAAAATTTTTGTGCTAACAAACAGCTTGAAATAAATTAATAAATAATTAGAGTTGTAAGAAACCACAATTACTAACACTTTGAATTTCATTTATGAAATTAAACGGAGCAAGAATTGAATTTAACATTCTCTCACTTTACATATATTTTTCACGTCACTAAATAATCGTAGTAGCATTGTTTAACTATTTTTCAATCGAAATTCCCCCAACAATTTTACCCAACTATTAAGAGCACAAAGTTTGCATTATATCTTAATTCAGGTTGTTGAAAATTCTATAAGATTCAACATGATTATTTTACAGTCTTTCTTTTGAGCATTTAAGGAAACGATGTTATTTTTGAACTTAAATTTGATATCAAAATCTTCACATTGTCTCGGCAATCACTTGCTTAATTTCGAGGTAAAAATATAAATAATAGTTGAACGATGAATTTTTGGCAATCAAAACTTCCCCAGCAAATATTTTAACTTTTTTTTTTTTGGAAGTGAAAAGGCTTGTTTGAACTTTTCAACTAACCTGTTGATAAATATGAAAGCGATAAAAATTTAAAAAATTTGAAATATTTCTAAATTATAATCATTAAAATTTTATGTGTATACATATATGTATGTATATCAAATTTTGTTGTTCGTATTTCGATTTATTGAATTGTGGGCGTTTTTTCTTCTTTCTATGAGTAAGAAATGAAAGTTTATATTTTCGTTGTCAATCCTAAGCCGCTAAGTTCATTGTTCCATTTGTTTCAGTTAAATTTTATGCGGTTGTCAGGAAATTTTAGTAAAATGAAGTAGAAAGCTTACAAACCCTTCAGTTTATACTTCAAGAGAAAAAAAAAAAAAAAAAAAAAGACTGCTAATGTTTGATTTCTCTGATATTCAAGCAATAATAAAATGCAAAAGTGCCAATCATTTCCACTTATCTACGCTTCTTTTAATCATACAATGAACAAATTAATGATCAGAAATGGTCAGAAAATGACAAAGAACACTCAATCGTTTATTTCTTTCATCGCCTTTAAAATAAACAATTCATTGGTCGTTTTATTATTACAATTTTATCTATTCCATTGATTTTATCTATCAAATAATAGGAATGAAGCATGTAACAATTACTAATACATCTAATTAAATAACTAATAAAAATCTCATGAGGATGAATTTTGGGATGATTGAAATCTTTCAAAGAAGAGCATATCATCCACTCGACAATTATTACAAATTGGTGGCTCATTTCTTAATTCTTTTGATAGGTAAATTGCTATCATTAAAGATATAAAGAGCTATTACTCCGAATTGTTGATCATAAAGGTTACCGCCTTTCGATATAAAATATCGAAATAATTAAGTTTTCTAAAGTTCGAAATATTTCATTTTTTTTTTCTTAAATTTCATCGTTTTATTGCAGAAATGAGTAACGAAGTTTTGTTTGTAATTCATTTATTGCTTTATTTTTCATAAAACTTCATAAATTTAATTAATTCAGTAATAGCTCTTCAAGAGCGAAAAAAAAATCAAAAAAAGTTAACCTTTTTTATTTTCCCAGCAAATCAGTATCAATCCCTTAATTTCATCTTAACAATTTCTAAAATTAATTTTCTTGCTAAACATTTTGCGCAGTTGTCATCATTTTTTTTTTATTTCATCCTTAACTTTCCTTACAGTTTCAGCATTATTTCCATTTCAGTGGGGCTGTGAACAATCAATGATAAAATGTCATGTCCCAAAGGAATTTTACAACCGATAGGCGAATGCAATGGTCCAAATGTGACAAACTTTTGATATTAGATGCATACATTTACTAAATGAAGTAAACATTAGGGATGATTTAGCTAATTTAGTTGTTTTAGCGGTAAAAGGGATGAACTGGCATTTAGTGCTTTTCTGATGAGGAAATTCTTGCCAAAATGTCAAAAATGTCGCTTTCTTTTATTTCCCATAATTAGTGCTACACATTCAGCACAAACTTTTTTTTGCTATGATGAACTGTGATCACTTCTCTTCTTCCTGTAATGTTAATTGTGAACATTTAAGCATTTGTTTAAAAGTTTAGAAATTTAGCAGATTAATATTTTATTTTAAAAAGCAACAAAAAATTCTTATTGATAATTAATTATTTGTGCAAAATTTTGTACTTTTGTCCTTTTAATTATTATCGTTTATTACTAATTACTTACTATCATGCCAATTGCGGTTATTTGCTTTTAATGTATTAGTCTGAAGCAAAAACTGAAAATTTGAAAATAACGTGAATAAAAAAAATCGATCGAGCAAAAATCATCCTTGTTGAATTGCTTAATTTTTTCTCCACCTGAGCTAAAATAGCAGTACCTTGAAAATAATTTATGCCTTCAACAGAAAAATCTCATTCACTTCCATTTGCAAGAATGGTTTTACTGATGAAAAGGTAAAATACAATTCCTGCTTTTCAACATCATGATATTTGACCCAGACATAGACCTAATCATATTATCTTTGCTAATCAATTAGGACTGATTGCAAATATCAATTTAAGTTAGAATAGCAACATTCAACCCTCTTTTATTGTCTTCCTTAATTGGAATTTAGCACTTCCTACCTTTCACTAATACTTAAATTGATTTCTATCATTTCGAAACTTTTAATTTCAGTATTCAGTCAAAGAAATCATTTGACAGCCCTGATTTTCTTTTCGTTTAAGCATCAATGTGAGAGCTAGATCCATCAAAAAATTGCAAACTAAAACTGATCTAAATCTCGAGGGAAAGTACCGAGACCTTCTAATAGTTCACATCTCTCAAAAAAATCACTTCTTATTATGTGTCACTTTTTCAGAAAACACAGTACTATATTTGTCAGTAGACTTCTGTATATTTGGCATCTGAATCCTCTTAATCGCATAGAGAATATTTTTGTATTTCATATCACACATTGACAATAATTCGTGCATAAAATGATATTCACATTTTGATATCTTCTAAATTTCTCGTGTTGTTGAACAAAAATTTGGATTTTTTTGAAATTTGTAAGAGTTTCATGGGTAAAAATGTATGCATGAAGTAATAATTGTGCCAAAGGATTATGATAACTTAAAATAATGATTTGAAGTCGTAAAAGTCACGGTGAATGGGTGAAAGTGAGTCTCAGTAATCTTCAAGATTTAGTTTGGATTCAGAACTGAAATGGTAAAACTTCAAATACTTGACCTGATAAACTCCTTGTTCGTTTGTTTCTTCCTATTATCATAACTACAGATCCCATCCCCCGCCCTCGATGCTATACCGCATTTTAACTAATGCTACAAATTATAAAATAAAATATGGGATTATCATGGATTGAAGCGCACAAAATTTCTTAATTGATAGTTGTATACCTCAGCATTCATAAGAGCGCACACGCTCAGTTAATTTTTTTTTTTTTAGTACACCTAGAAAAAAAAAAAAAAATTATTGTTAATTAATCTGATGATTGCTTCGAGCATTTGAGAAACTAATTTTAGAATTTTTAATAAGTGAAAAATGTGAAAGTTGGCAAAGTAAATATTAATCAGAAAAAGTAATATAACTATGAAAATTAACTTGCCATATTAAACGAGCTTGATTTCTAGGAAAGATTTGATAAAATTATTTCCTCATTGACTTTGGAAATTTTGTTAAGAGTTTATAAGTTCCCATTTCACTGCTAATTTTCAATTTCCTTATGAACTGTATTAATCTGAAATAGATTGCTTGTATTTTTTGTTCGCGTTTCAACTTTATAAATTTTTTTTTATAATCATTTAATGAACTTTATTTGACCATTTGTGATACGGTCTGACCTTTCAATTTTGACACAAAAGTTAGGGAGAAAATTTTGATATTTTATTAATTTCAACTTTAATATAGTGGGCACATGTGCACGCTTAGTATCCGAAAAACAAATAATATGCACTAATTGCTTTATCGAACAATTTATCCAAGTGAGCACAGAAATTAAACCGAAATAAAAATAAAAAAGAAGAAGAAGAAGATGGAATAGTTAGAAGTAAATCAAAAATTCTGGAAGAGAAGGAACTGTTGCTTCGAAGTAAATAATAAATGTGAGAAACCAAAGAGTATCATCAAATCTTACTTCCGGAAATAGTTTCTTATTATTTCTTAATATTCTGTTAATGGACTCGGATAAGAATTTGACGTTTAGATTTTAAATACAAGTACCTCAGTTTTTTCCCCATCAAAGAACTACTCTTCATATTTGTTCTTCTCTGAATTTCCTTCCTTTTCCTCGACAAAATCGTTTCGTCAATTTAAAGTATACAAGTTAGTTCTTCCCATCTTTGCTTTCTGCCCTAACTTTTTTGTTCAAAAAAAAAAAGATAAATTTAGGTTAAAAAATACATACCAGAATGATGATACTATTACCTTTAGTTTCCTAATTCGATCACTGTGAAACATTATTATTGTCCAAAAAAACTTAGCGTAGTTAGGTCAATACAAAGGCCATGACGATAGCCATTATCCGTCCTACTTCTCCATTTCACAAATAGGCGTGGTTAATTATCTATCAAAGCCGAAAAGATATGACATACAATCTATACTTCTCTATCTATCCGATACGATTGCTTTTGCCGCTTGCAGAATATCGCCTTCCGTTTATAAGTGATTTTCAGGCTTAATATTTATTCAAAGGTCATTTTGATCAATTTTCAATTTTTATTCACATATTTTGCTCAATCAATTCTTATATTGCTGTTGCTATTATGCGCTATAATTGCTGCTGTCATTTTCCATAATTGATTGTATATATTTAATTTAAAATTATTTCATGGAATATTTCAGGTTTTTTTCCAAAAATCAAATATTATTCTGTATCTTCTCCTCTTAAGTATTTTCTTTTATTAATTATTTACAAATCAAATAAACCTATCCATCTTGTCAAATTCTACCTCTGCTTATCGTTAAATTTCTGATTACTGGAGAAGTAAACGAAGAATTGTGATTTCTGATATTTGCATTAATGGGTTTTTATATAATCATGTTTGCTGCCTGGTCGTTAATCACTGAAGATATCGTAGTAGCTATCGATGATAGTGATTATGAATATTTGGATAATGATTTGGATGAGAATCAAAAGCCGGCTGATGTCTTCTGGGGAGATGTTCTGGATGATGAACAACAGAAGGATAAAAACGATTCATCCGATAGAAACAGTGCTGTGCAACGACGGAATTGTAGTACTGAGACGGTTATCATGGATCAACTGCTCAATGGCACCGGTTATAACAAATATCGTCTTCCTTGTAAGTCTATCATTTACATTCATGCATTTTTTAAAATTTAAATCATTTTTTTGAAATCAATTTAAAGATTCAAAAATTTTCGAAATTTTTTTAGACTGTATGAGAAAAACCTCTTCAGTTGATAAAAAATCAAAATTATTCAATAATTTCATGAAAAGGAGAAAATTGGCGAAGATGCTTGGAAAATTGTTTTGCAGCAATTTTTCTCGATAGTGGAATGGGAAATGTTTTGCTAAATTGCCTTTTAATGGCATTTTCAACTTCTAAATTATAATAATTAGCTGATGCACTGAACATGATAACGAAGAATAAGGAAAAAAAAAAAGCACACATAATGAATGGTATTGCCCTGAAAAAATTTTGAAATATTTCAATTTATATTTAAACTCAAAGATTACTGATCCATCTGTTTTAATACCTAATTTAAAATCTTTTTTTTTTTTTTTATTTTTACTAAAAATTATCATTAGCAAACAAACTGGCAGTATTAGACGAACAGTAGTTTTAAGTCTAATATTATAAATCTCACCTTAGAAATTCACTCATAATATTATTTAATGTTTGGATACGTTATCATTAGTCAGTGAATAATCTGAATAACCGGATACATCGATCTGTTTAGTAACTGATAAATAGATAGAGAGAGTGAGAGAGAGAGAGGGAGAGAGAAATCGAATTCTGAGGGTATTTTGGAGATCTTTTATCAAGCAATAAAATTAGCGCACAATAATCAGAAGTCCATATTTTTTCAAAATGAATCTTCCCTGGGAAGTAGATGAATTTAACATTGCTTGAAACATTTCGTTTCATTTTTAAAAAGTTTTATTCGAAAATCATTTGGGAGTAACTCATTCTAACATGTGCTTTCAATATTACTATCAATAATTCTATAAGTTTTTGATAGCAAATATCGATTATCGAGACGAGAAAGCATATAATGCATAAAAATAGATTATCGAATAGTTTGTATTTGCATTTATCCCCCGAACGAACGTTCATAAAAAATCTCCTGTATATATCATTATGAAAATTTCCTTTATTACATTGCATTTGTTAAATTATTATCGCAATGTGTAAATTTACACTCCAAAAAATATTTTTTTTTGTGTATCTATTTGGAGAATACAACAAATGGTATAGTTTCAGAATTTAAAAGTATGAAAAAGATAGCAAAAGATTTAAAAATTGGAAAGGAAAGATTAATCCCACTATTGTTCATCAACTTGAACGAAATCAATTGGTGATGAAAAATAGTTCGAAAAGGGAGGGCAAAAAAAAAAAAAAATCTCATGGGATCAATTTTGACATGCAGTAAGCATAGATAAGTTTTCATTTTGTTTGAATGAAAAGATATATGTAGTAGTAAAAAATTTGCCACTAAAATGGAAAGACTAAATGTCAGTGAAAAATAAATTCATTTGAACTGCTTTAAGGAAAGAAAAAAAAAAAATGAAAAAGAAAAAAGAAAAAAATTAATGAAAAAGGACAGAAAGAATTACGATGCAAGAGTATATTTATGGATGAGTTTAAAAGTGAATGAAAATGTCCTGCGGGAGAAATTTAGGAAGAAATGCAGGAAGAATGTTGTAGTTTTATTTGATTTCATTAGTTCCAAAGATGAATGAAAGAAGTGTTTAAGAGACGAAAGGTAGAAAGGATAAGCATCTCTAAGCTGTTGACAACACCGCCATCGTTTAGCATATGAAATCCAATTCAAGTGGCAATTTGATATAAATTTTTATTGATTTAGTGTGAATTTTCATCCATGTGCAACTGAACTCCATCTTTAATAATTCACTATCAGACTTAAAATGGTGGCGAAAAAAAAAAAAATCTGCAATTTCTAAGATAAAGAATTGATTTTGATCTTTTAACATTTCAAAATGACTGTTAAAGTTAATTGAAAATAAAAGCAAAATATCATTTACTATATTGATTCCATTAATCTTAGTATATAATTTATATGAAATGAATTCTTTCCGATGATCAAAATGATTCCAACGATCATTTAAAGTATGATGTGGCGGTTTTGTCTTTTGCAGTGTTCAAAAATGCATAATATTTAGAAATAGTATTATTGGGTTAAAATTTTTTCTTTTTCTTGAAATTTAGAGTTTGTAAATGGAATGGTAAACGTTGATGTAATGGTTAGTTCAGTATTTTTAGTTTTCAATTCTTTGCTTTGAAAGGATTGTTGTCGTCAATTAAGTGATGATGAAATATCAAGAGAATGAGATTTTAACTTTTCACCTGTCTTTGTTTTCAGATACTTGCAAATATTTAGCAATTTTACAAAAAATTAGCATAGTTCAATTCAGAGATTTCAAAAAAATATTTTAAAATAAATTAATTTTGTGCAATTATAATCTTACAAACAAAAATTTATATATAAAATGAAATTTAAGTTAATTTTAATTTTATAATTATCTTCACAAATATATACAGTCATCTTTTCATGGCACATAGAAAGAGTACATGAAAGGATAGAGGTGTTGTAATTAGAGTTAATTAAAGTTTGTCGTTTCAAATGAAAACTGTAGAGTGATTCGTTGGATTACAATATTTCTTTATTTTCTATTTAAAGTTCTCATATTAGTAATATCAACATTGACAATACAATCTCAAGTACTCATTTAACAACAAAATTAAAAATTTTGAATGCAAAGAAACTTGAATTTCATGAATATAAATGCACAAATATCCAAAAATTTTCCCCATTGAATTCAAAAGGTTTGATAATAATGATATTAACTTCTTCGCCGTATCACAAACTTCATGAAAAGTATGCAGTTTGATGGTCTCGAGTTATTTTCCCCTCTCTCTCTCTCTCTCTTTCTCTTTTTCTTCATCTATTTACTTCTTTCCTCTAATGCTTTTAAATGAGACTTATTTATGTATTTATAAATATTTTTCCTTCCAAGCAAAGAATGGATGATGATAGTTTATTTGATGTGATTTTCAATCTTTTTTTAAAATTAGCTTTTGAATTTTGCATTATTCAAATATTTATATAAGCAGAAGAAAAATTAAATGATGACTGATTTTTTAAATCACTAAAAAAAAATTTTGGTTCTGGCAATTTTCATCATAAAAATTTTCGTTTTCGTGTTTGCCATAAACTATCATGAAAAAATCTTTTGGAAACTTTGTTTTTTTTACAAAATTGAATGTTAGGGGGTAGGACACTTGAACTAATTCAGAATTTTAAGTGCAAAATGAAATTCCCGAGGGTTATTAAAATTTCTCAGCAATGTTTACAGTCTTAAAATATTTTACTAAACAAATGCAATGCTGTTTTATGAGTTTCATTTCCGGTTTAAATATGCCTTGAACTATTAAATATTTAATAGTTCAAGTAATACTATAAGTAAATGTAAACGATAATCGATTAAAAAATTTTTTATTAAAAGAACTTAGAAACAACTCTTTTACACGACAAATGCATGTTCTTATGATATTAATCTTTTAAAAGAAGTAAAGAGCTAAACCAGAAATCTACTCTCATTTATTTCGAATTTACATTCAACGTAGAAAATAATGAAATTTCATTTCACGGCAGCAATTTAATAATTTTCTGAATTTCCTCTAAAAAATTACTTTACATTTCATTTTCAATTAAGCGGAAATTGATTGCGTGATAATCATGTAAATATTAAGCGTAATTTTATGGATAGTTCATTAAATTAGTTGAAAATTGCAACATTTCCCATTGGTTAAGACTAATTACATTGGCACATTTTTCTCCGTTTAGTTCTTTTCCATTTTTTTTTTTTTTTTTTTGTTTTTATATTCGTTTTTCATACTAACAAAGGAAACTACAACGTGCACATTACTTTCTTGCGATATTGCTGATTTGTTAATTAATTTGATTTATGTTTAAGTTCAAAACATGTAACTTGCACGTACTTTGAATTTAGTATTTTAAGTGTAAAATTAAGATTTATTTTAATATTGTCACTGACTTCCTTTCTAACAAATGAAAACTAAATTTTCCACGCTTAAATGCATTTCATCATTTATCAATTGAAAATTAGTAATTACAAAAGTGTTGATGTAACATTGCAATTGAACAGTATGTTAACAAATGAAGGAAAGAATGAAATTCTTTTCAAATTTTACATGGAATTAAATAATAACATCATACAAGCTAACTATCAATAATATTTATCAGAATAATCAAATTTAATAAAAATTAAATATTCGAAAAAATTTTTCATTTTAAATTTCTTTAAACGTTATAACTAAAAAGAAAAAAAGATTTTTTTCAACGAATAAATCAAGCGATAAGTTATGAAATCTTTTTTATCGTTTTGTCATTTCCTTTAACACTCAACAAGCGCCACTTTGTAAAAGCGTTTCGATGGTGAACGAAGTGGCGATTCATTGTGAGCTGTCGTTTTCAATTAGTTCATTTGCTGAAAAAAGGAATGGAAAATGCTTGGATGATGGAAAAAAAAAAAAAATTTTTTTTCTTCCTGCTTTAAGGATAAGAAGTTTTGGTAACTAAGGAAGAATTCGTTGAATTTATTTTGAAGGGTATCAATAGCAAAACTAATTTCAAAGATTGAAATTTATAATTTTTCAGAAATATTTATGAAATAAAAAAAAGTTGAATTCAAAGAAACACTCAAAAACTATGCAATATTTTTTGTAATTTAATTATGAATTAATTACATTTATCAGTTTCCATGAAATGAAGCTCTGTGCTGTTGAATAAAATGATTTGTTAAATGCTTTACACAGCTATTT
>JABVXV010000549.1:0-27472 GCA_013365325.1 Dipetalonema caudispina | reverse complement strand
TAATAATAATAATAATAATAATAATAATAATAATAATAATAATAATAATAATAATAATAATAATAATAATAATAATAATAATAATAATAATAATAATAATAACAACAATAATAATAATAATGATGATAGTAATAATAATAATAATAGTGATAATAATAATAATAATGAAAAATAATGATAGTAATAATTAATAATAACGATATATTAGCAGCAATTGAAAGAAAACAAAAGATTGAAGTGAAAAATGCATTTAAATCTTTGCTGATTAATTGTGCTATTTTTAAATACGAAACAAAAACAAAAACAAAAGCAAAAAAAAAAAAAGAAGGAAAAAAAAATTCGAAGAGAAATTTCAGGCCATCAAAATAAGGTGAAAAGAAAAAGATGACAAAATGGAAATACGAACAGATAAACATTTTACACTTGCTATTTGACAACTATATCATTATCATCATCATTATTTAACATAACATATGCTAACGATACATAACCAAATTTTTACAAATATTGAAATTTAAAAATTTCACAATGATTGTGGTTAAATTTTAAAAATGATCTTTTTGGTTAATATGAAACCGGTCTTTACGATTATTACGAAGAATGATTTCAAATGGTTTCAAGAAAAAGATGAAGTTAACATTTTATCACAATAAGGAGTGAGAAAAAAAAAAGAAAAAGATACATTTCTTCTTTTCTCTTCTATTGTTATTTATTTATAAATAGGTAAATTTAAAATACCTAATATGTATCCCTTAGAAATGGTATTATGATGAAGTAAATCAGATAAGAAAAGATTAGGAGAGAAGAGAGCATTTACTCTTAACAACATGTATCAGACGGATACAAAGTATCACAAGTCGGATATCGCTTCGGCGTAAACGTATCGAAAATTTCATGATATGAAAGCTACTTTTAAAAGATCTTTTCATATTTTAGTCTGCATGAAAAATATTTTAGATTTCATTCAAAATTATCATCTTTTTATCTTATCATAAATATACAAATAAGCTTGATGAAATGATAATTAATAATTAAGTAAAGGAAGAAAACTGAAAAATAAAGAAACAAAAAATTTATAGAAATTCTTTCATGCATTGAAAGAATGAAGCATAAAATGAGAGGATGAAAAAAGCAAAAATTTGAATTTCAATTTACAATTTAATACAAAATGAAGAGAGCATAATGATACGGAATGAAGTTTAAATTACAACAAAAATTTGCAAAAATGACACAATTTACAGCGAATAATCGGAATTTTAAAAAAGACAAGCAAGAAACATCATCATTCGAACCACGTGATACTGATGTCATGTTAATCGTCAAAAAAGAACTTGTTTAAATTTTCATTTTGCTACTCGAATTATATCACCTTTCCTATGTGTAAACAATTTCATTCAATTTTTTCTTCATTCTTTCTCGAAATCAATAACATCAAGGAAGTTGAATAAAATGTAATAAAATTAAATGATATTTAAAATAAAAAAAATTCAAAATAAATGAAAATCATAACAAAAAAAAAAAAAAAACTAACTCATTTTGTTTTTTAAAATTTATTAGAACGAAAAGAAAGAAAAAAAAAATTGCTTATTTTTCCATCTTTTCTGCAAAAATTTTTCATATAAATATATATTAAATAAAATATAATAAATAAGTAATAATTTAAACATTTTATTATAATTTGTTGTTTAATTTGCTCAACTTTATCAAATGAAACCATTTGTTAAAAGTGGAAATAATGATAAATCATTAATAGCTTAATTAATTACTATCATACATGTATTTATGTATAGAATCGATAATGGATAAAATGTTTTATTAATGTTAATTTTATTTGAATAAGATTACATTGATAATTTAATAAATATTTTCATTTGTATGTTTTCTTTTTCCAATAATTAGAAATATGCATATTAATATTATATTTGCTTATCATTATATCTTTTCTTATCATTTGTTATTTGTTAAATCCTATCTTATATATTTTAAGTATGATATGGTAAGAGAATAATTTGAATATATTTGATAATGATATATACATCCTGAAAGATACATTGTATCATTTATTTTCTACAGAGAAAAAAAAAAAAAAAAGAATCAGAGTGCTCCTTTCTACAAAATTGAGTTTTACAACGATGACAGGATTATTGTAAAAAAAAGAATTTTTTTTCAAAATTATTTTCATTTTTTTAGTTACCGATAATTTTCTTGGTGATTTTTTTTTTTCATTTCTTCATTTGATTATTGGGAGTTATATCTGAGAATTCGCGGTAGAAAATCTTAATGTTTTTTTTTCCTTCTTTTTTCCATGTAAGAAAAGTATTTGTATGATTGTAATTTTCTTTTACAGCATTAATATTTTTGTTATGTAGTAGTTTTAGGTGAAAATTTTCCCTAAAATATACGATAAAGTAGGGATTTTTTTTTCTCTCTTATTATTGAAGGTTAAAATTCATTGGATTATTAAAATGTGTAGAATCTAGTTCAAGTGCTTTAACAGGATATAGAATATTTCAAATTAATTGGTGTAAAAATGAAACTACACAGTGATAACAGGCAATGATTTTATATATATATATATTTAAGCATTTATATCCAAATCAGGAAATCTTCTTAGATGAGATCAGTTTGCTACTAGTACAATATGTTTCTATCGGAAATGATATATGATCATTTCTGATATGTATCAATGGAAGTAAATAACCGGTATTCGTAATCATTGATGAATAATGACTGTGAACATTTCAAGAGTTAAGGATGAACATAGCAATGATAATTATTGAAATGACAGAAATTTTCCATATAAAAGAGAATATTCTATAAAGACTAGGATTTTATTGATTACATACATAGTAAGAAAGTGTGGTAATTTGAAAGAAAAGATTTGATAGGGATTTTGTGAAATAAAATTGGGTCAGAATTTAAAGAGAAAAGAATGGTTAATTCCAGTACGCTATTATTGTTTGCATTTGACTGTAACTTTTTTGTCAACGCTTCTTTTTCAACAAACTTCAACTAATTTTTCAAGCTAAGTTCAATTTAATCAAATATAAATGTGCTTAGAATTAGTACATAAACGCTAATGAATTTTATATTAAACCAATGTTTCTGAGACGCTCAGATACGTAGTAAGGAAATTTGCCTAACAAAAATTGTCACCTTATCATAGTATTTCTTTAATTTTCCCTTACTTTTAAACTTTTTTTTTCTTTGCTGCTAAATCATTAATTACCGAAATAATATTGCAATATTCAATCTCTAATTAATCATTTGTCAGGTACTAACTTATTTGTAAGACTCTCCGACTACGTATAACTGCAAAAATCGAACGCAATTGTGAATCGTTTTCGAGATAAAAATGGTCTAAACGGTGTGTTGGCTCGTATAATATGGTTAATTCGTTTAAAACCATCCATTCTATTTCATCTATTCGTATCTAATCGGTAATAATTTATTATTGTTAAATTTAAATAAATTTTGCATAATATATTAACAATGATGAAAACAAGCATGAGGACAAATAGGCAACCACACTGAATGGACATGATTGATGATGATTCATGTGAAAAGTGAAGTATCGAAGGGTGTTTGGTTATGTTCCATACCACTAATCCTCATCAATTATCCATTTAGCTTGGATTTGAAGTGTTTGAATTGTTGTGGATTAATAAAAGTAAATCGTTTTTTGCATGGTTTCATTTATTAAGCTAAGTCATTAGATACTGCATAAGTTGCTTCATTGCATCACAACTTTTCCTGTGTGGCAAAACAAAAAAAGAAAACTTTATGAATGGTTCTAAATAAGTCTATAAATCTTCTATTCCATAGTATTAATCTTATTGTCTAACCATTTAATCCTTCATCTCCTATTGTATTGCATTTCAGTACTTCAATAATATACGATATCTTTTTCGATAGAAATAATAAACACTCTAATTCATTCCCTTAGCATTGTTTGTATGCTTATTCCCTCTATTTGTTATACGATACATTACTTTGGAAATAATTTACTTGAATTTTACCTATAGAATATATCCTAGTTTCAGTCTAATAAATTATCGACTTGAAAACAATAAATAATTCAAAAGAATATGGAAATAAAAACCTAGTGACAGTATTGAGTAAAATGATGTTCTATGATTAGCAAGATATTAGCTTATCGTATCCTACTAGACAATAACAAATTATTGGATCATAATCTATCAATATATTATCCACAAGAAGTTTATCAGCTATGTACTGTAGACTGTGCATAATGCAACATTAGCTTACATGTTATATGTTGCAAATTTGTCACAAACTATCAGTTATATTGATTAGTTGTAATTTACTGTTTTAGAAATTTTTCTATACTAACAGGAAATTTGAATGCAAGCATTCCTTCATCAATGTACACATGCATACAGTATTTCTTTTTCTTTGTTTTTTTTTTTTTTATTTCTTTGCATTTATGTTAGAAAATAATTAACCTAAATTTGGATTCCTACAAATTTATTAGCATCAATCACTACCATTAATGGTATGATTTTTTGTTTTTTACTATAAATTTTCAACATGCATGCATCAATCAATGATTAACACTTAATGCATCTCTATATATGCGTATGTTAACACAAAATTCATTTTATAATCAAATGTAAGCTAATACTGTTGCGCATCTAATTGTTATTAGCTTTAACTTTTACATATATACCCATACAACACAGCATATATATATTTATATATAGATAGATAGATATATGCAAACGGAAGCATCCGTGGATTCGCATATATTAATAAGTAGGAAGAAATTATGGGCAAATATCATCGTTATCGTCATCGTTAGCATCCGTGAATGATTAATCATTTGTAATATGATATGATAATCATGCCGTTTCGTTATCATAACAATGATGTGTTTATTTGCTACATACATCGCATGACACATCGTCAGTGAGAACGTTTTTGATTTGAAATTTTTGGAATTTGCTTTATGCATGAACTTACATCCACATAACATTAGTATCTGTAATCACTTGCCTGCATACATATATATATATATATATATATATATATATATATATATATATATATATATATATATATATATATATTATATATATATATTATATATATATATATATATATATATATATATATATATACGAATAATATGCATGTAAATGTGTTAATTAATTAGTTACATAAATATATTAATTATACAAATATATAAATGTTAATTAGTTTATATAGCAAAATAATGGTTCCAAAATTTCGGAAGTTTTTTCTTTTTTTCCTAAAAACGAAGGAAATAAGAGATCCTTTGCTGATAATGATAAGTGTGTGTGTGTTTGCGACGAAATTTCCACTGTTCACATATCCTCAAAGGAACAAATTTTTGTCTTGATTAATTGCTACTTTTTAGGCGCCAGTTAAAATGGTGAATTGGTGAATTTTGAAGATTTTTTGCTGTATAGCAAGTTTCATACCTATCTCAAACTTAATAGATTTTCTCATCTTATTTTAAAAATAGGCGGAGAAAGAGAGAGAGAAAGGGAGAAAGAAAAGAATTACCTCCGATAGGTATTTAGTCGATTGGAAAGATTGATGAAAGCTTGCTTGATTCTGACATCCGAATAGTTGTTGCAAATAGTGTAAGCAAGAAGAAGAATTTTGCCATACATATAAATTAGTCGTAATAGCAAAAGATTCGGAAGAGGAAAAATTACTGATCTGAAGATTTTGAAAACTTAATAATGTTCCAAATTTTATTCAAATCTAATTAAATTAGAATTTAAATATTATTAATGTAAAGCTAATCCTACTATTTTATCGCATGCCATATTTGCTTGATGTATTATGATTTATTGTTTTATTCTATTTTATCGTCTTACCTTTTCATGTAATGAAAAAATGATTATCCTTCAAGAAAGTACGGTGTTTATTATCGAATAGGTAGTCAGAAAATTCTTGATAACATGTAAAGGCATTTCAGGATTAATCTCAAAGTAGATTAGAATTTGCTGATAAGAATGAAAAGTGCTAAGCCTTCTTCTTCTTCATCATCATCTTCTCCTCCTTCCGTTAAATGCATTTTATAG
Organism: Dipetalonema caudispina; assembly: GCA_013365325.1. Lineage (NCBI taxonomy): Eukaryota > Metazoa > Nematoda > Chromadorea > Rhabditida > Onchocercidae > Dipetalonema > Dipetalonema caudispina. The sequence goes on along the minus strand of JABVXV010000549.1, from coordinate 21,395 downwards.
CTCAGAAAATTGAGTGTATTTGCCCTCGGCCTCATTTCGTTAACCCTCATCCTCCTCCTATCATCCTTATTCATCAAGTTGAAGCAAATAAGTAAGCTTCATCCAAGCAGCCGCAACAGCAACATAGAGCATTTTAAAACATCTCAGATATTGCAAGCTGATAGGCTAGCCACAGGAAGACTAATTGAAGCATTGCTGATTATCAAACATCTAATTGTCACTATTAACAGATAATTCTGTCTGTGTGTATGTGTGTATGTGTGTGTGTGTGTGTATGTGTGTGTGTGTTTTATTGGTCGGAGAAATCCCCCTTAAACAAGTGATGTTTGATTTGAGGATTTATCATTAACGTTTACAGAAAGAAATTCACATCTGGAGGAAAAAAAAAAAAAAAATGAAAACGAAAAGAAAAAACAAAGCCGTTCTATGCTAGAATTACGTCAAAAAGATCAACTTTCACTAAATATTTAAGCATTCGAAATTTTTATTTTTATTTAAAAAATAAATTTACTGTTATATGTTAGATGGATGTATTAAAGTATAACGAAATACTGATATTCTGGAACTGTTTGCTAAAATATATACCATTTGAAGCAAGGATTAAACTGTAATAATATTTCCGATAAAAAAAAAAAGAAAAAAAAAGGAAAGAAAGGCAATAACTCTCGTTTAAATGTAATTGTGATAATGAAATAATGTTTATTCTTTTGCAAGATAAACCATTAATTTTCAACGAGTAGTTTTTTTTTCTTCCTTTTTTTTTTTTTTTTTTTTTTTGAGGGAGAGGAGGGGGGTGAGAAAAGAGAATATTAGCACATTATCAGCATTAAGCATTCTTTGATCGATCATATTAAGAAAGATTGCTATTGCTAATGACCTAGACGGCGGTAATTCAGGAAGTAACCAACTATAAGTTGTACCAGTATCGTAGGTAGTATAGGGGTCACTTGTAAGATAAATCACCAGTTAAGAGGGAGGTGTTGAACATATGTTCACACTATTCTCTATGATATTTTATACCCAATGGGTTAAGAGGAATTGACTACTATTTGCTATTACTGCTAAATTATTATCCATAATGGTTATCATCGTCATTAAAGAATGATAAGTGAAGAAAGATTGGAAGAGAATGATGATAAGAAAGAAAGTTATGTGAAAATAGTTAAGAAAGAGGAAAATTTCTTCATTATCCTTTCTTCCTTTCCCATCCTATTCTTCTTATCATCCTCTACTTTCAATTATACATAAAATAATTATCCATCTATTTATCTATAAGTTCAATTTATGTATCTCTTCACTTAGTTTACAATTATGATTTAATACCTTAATGCTTAAGGGTACATACATATATACATATAAATGTGTGTGTGTGTGTGTATGTATGTTAGGTTATCTACGCGATGATTTGTTCAATAATGTTCAAAGAATGAGTAACATATGCTAGTAAGGTGTTAAGTGGTATCAAACTATGATTAGTGTAAAAAAATATGCTCATATATATATATATACCTATGTAAATTTGTAGTAAAACATTTGAAAATGAGCAGTGATAACTAAACTGATTTTTTGTTAAGAAAACAAACGATCAATAGCAAATATTATTTTAATTTTAGGAATTAAAAAAGAAATTAGAACTTAATGATTGAAATTGAAAATATTTTAGAGCAGCTAAATTTATAGAAGCCACCATTGCATATAAATGAGGAATTTCTTTTATATGAAAATATTCACATTTCAAATAATTTCATTTCAATTATATGAATAGGAAGAAGAAGAAGATAACGAAAGAGAAAACTAATTCAAGCAATATGTATATATATATATATATATATATTTTTATTTTATAGGATAGAAGAAGAAAAAGAAGGTTGAAAATGACCAGATGTCTACCTGATTTCATTTCTTTTTTCCCGTTTTTCAATGATACTTATTTACCTCATCTTTATTCTTTCCTCCTAATGATTTATCTATAAGCAATCACATTAGCAGAACAAGACTAACATAAGGATTTGTATATACATATATATATATATATATATATATACCTGTTGGTTAGAAGATTTGCTAATGCTTTCGTAAATTTACAACGAACTATTTCATTGATGTTGCTAAGATGGGAAAGTTATAATGATTTATCTTAAAATCATTAAGTTTCTGTTAAAAATGAGATATGTCTATGGTAGTGGCGCCGCCTGGATGAATTGAAAAAAAGAAAAAAAAAAGCCAAGATCAACGTAAGATCATCATTGCTAGCAATCATTCATCCCCAAATCTGGACTTTCAACTATTACTATTACTAATCCTGCTATTACTACTAGTACTACTACTATTACTAATAATAATAATACTATTGCTATTAAAAATTATTACTATTCAAATTTTATTTCACTCCACTTTATGAATACGATGTCTTTCATTTTACAAATGATTGATATGAGATAATTAAGGATAAGCAAACTAAACTTCATAGTATGCTTGGTTTTAGTTATATCTTCTTAAGTTTTAAATAATGATTACTTCATACATTCTTCTATCATACTTCATATACCATTGTTCTATCACTTATTTTTCCCGATCAAATAAATTTACCTTGCTAAATAAGCTATCCTTTTTTGAATAAATGTAAGCAATCTTTTTTGAGTAAGATAATAAAAACTAAAAATTTTATCATCATTTACAACAAATTTCATAAATTATGATAATAAATCAATCAATCGATTATTACAAATTTTTAAATTCCAAATTTCGAAATAATCATATTCAACAACTTCTATATATAAATATGTATGAACATAATCGCAAACTAATCGCTACCACTGGTATTGCATTGCTGTCATTTTTCGTCACTTCATGTCATCCAAAATTTTCAAACATGGAATGAATGCATGATGAATTTGTATTACTGTTACCAATATCCCAGTGGGATATCACCATATTAGATCGATGATGGAATCGATGTCCTTGATCATTTTCATGATATTATTTGCTTGCCTCATCATTTCCATCTTTGTACTTTTTATTATATTTTAAATTAATTTATGTTCAATTGTACAATAGTTTTATCATTTGCTAAATCTCATATAATGAAAAATTTATAAACTTATGTATACAATTCAAGCTGATATTTTTGAGACTTGTAGAATTCATTAATTATTTTAATTAGTTTATTTAAACATCGTACTGCTATGGAAGCAGAAGTTAACTAATTAATTGTTTTTGAATTAGAACTAATTAATTCCTCAAGAAGCGCTTAAACGGAATTAAATTATTTTGTCAAAAATTGAAAACTTATGCATGCTTACAGATTGTCACAAAACCATTTTAAAAGATGCACAAGGCACCAAATTCCGGAAGATTTCGAAGTCCAGATGGTCTGAAGTCATCGGTTTTCAAAGCAATACGAAATGTAGGGGTAGGTAATTTTGCTAATTAATACGAACTGTTACCTGCTAAATATCCAACTATTTTCACTTCTAAAAAAAAGGTCACGAAAAAAAAAAAAGTTGGTTTCTTGTTAAGTAAATATTCCTTTAATGTCTTAATCGATAATTACCTTCCTTTTAATGGTTTTTTAAAAAAAAAAAGAAAAGTTCATGGAACAAGTGATTATAAGTACCAAATAGTTATGTTATAACTCCATAAATGGTTTACACGGCATTATATGTTTGAATTTACTAAACCAATGGTCCGAAGATTAATTATGAGTTCATTATTCTATAAATTATTACTAATCTAAAAATTATTTAAAATCTAACTATCGGGTTAAAAAAAAAAATTTCAAAATGACAAAGAGGGGCAGGCAGCACAGAAGGAAAGGATCATTTAACATTGTGTAACAACTGTTTGATGCAAGGAATCACATCATTATAAATAATCATGTGAATAAATCACGATACAATGAAGAGAACAAGGGATGGATGATGATGATGATAATGATAATGATGATGATTGTGATGATGATGATGATGATGATGATTATGATGATTGTGATGATGATGGGAGAGCAAGGGAAGAACTTTTCCCATCAGCGTTAAAGCTGCCCGCTATTTGGTGAAATTCACCGTTAGCAACAATCATATTTCATATATTTCATCGAAAATTATTAATTTAAAAAAAAAAAGAAAGAGGAGAAAAAGGGAAAAAAAAAAGAAAAAGAAAAAAAATAAGATATTATGATGAAAGATTGAAAGAATGTTGCAAAATTTTTAACAGATAACCGTTGATGGTAATGCTGAAAATATTCAATGTCCATTTGCAAGAATAGATGATGAACTTGAAATTGCTGATTTTCGGATATTTGATAACAATGAAATGAATAAGGAACAAAAATTACAAGAAAAAAATCATAGTGAGGTAAGGTTTTTTTTTTTTTTGTAGCCTTAAATTATGGTTAGGCCTAACAAAGAAAGTGGAATATGTTTTAATGGAAAAAGAATGAAATTGAAAAGACTTCATATTTATCCATATTTGATGGTACTTGCAAATGAGACTTACCTTTCTTCATCACTCTGATCAACATAATTTTATACCTTTCAGTAGGGACGATAAATTGCAAATCTCGAAAGTGAAAGAATTCAAGTATTTAAATAAAATTAAAACAATTGGATATAGTAATAATAGTAGCATGAATAGTAGTAAGTAATAGCAGTACTTGTACTGATATGTATGTGTTACTGATTCTAACAAAGCATTCGTTCGGTAAGTTGAATGAATGAATGGTTGTTGGATACGGTGAATTTGAACATAAATTAGAATAGAGGGAGAGAAGGAGGAGGAGGAGGAGGAGGGAGATTGGACAAAGGTCACAATGAGTGTATCGTGTCATCTGTCCTGTATAAATATATATATATATTTGAAATACATATTTAAGAGGATGAATTGATATGGTACTAAATGTAGCTGATCCTATTTCCAGTACTATGTTGATTGATTTGTTGAAGTGATATGTGAATGAGATGAATAGAAAACGGTAATTCTCTTATAAGTTTAAAAAGAAAAAATGAAAAGAAATTTCCAAAAAAAAAAAAAAAGAAAAAAAGAAGGAAAAAGAAAAAGAGATCAAAATATGAATGAAATTGTTGTTGTGAAAATCAATCCGGAAAAGAAGAATTCTTAGTTGCTGTTTATGTTTGATATAAATAATAAGCCAACCAATCAGCCAACTTGTGATCCGTTAAAAGGATGAAAGAGTAAGAGGAGGTGGAGGAGGAGAAGGAGGAGGAGGAGGAGGAAAAGAGTGGGAGGAGGACGGTTGTCGCAATTTTTGTGCAATTGACTCCAAAATTGCACTGCTACTATTACTGATGGTGATAATGATGATGATGACCTCCTCCATTTCCATTTCATCATTAACATATATATACATATAAAAAGGATGATGATGATGATGTTGAAATTGATGGAGGTGGAAGGTGGAGCAATTGAAAAAGGCGAAGGGAATAATATAGGAAAGAAGGCGGGGGAGGAAGAATCCACCGGGAAATTGATTATCAGAAGAAATAAATGTTGTAGTATTAAACATTCATCTATCCTATTTATTTACATATGTATATATTCTATGAATAGATAAATATTTAGCATTAATTTATAAGTGATAATTGATGTTCGTATGATAGTGATAAAGAAAAGACAAAAAAAAAAAAAAAAAAGAAAGAAGGAACCGATCATTTTTTATAACCTTTATGCGGAAATCATCCAAAATCTTCATCAATTTATCCATCTGTTCATCTGGCTAATTTCCTGCTTCCAAACATGTGTGTATATATATATGTATGTATGTATGTTTGTGTCGGACAAAATGTCAGTTGTTGGACAAAAAATTGCAGTAAATTCAATTTTCGTACTTCATTTGTATGTGTGTATGTATGTATGTATGTATGTATGTATGTATGTATGTGTATGTGTATGTGTATGTGTGTGTGTATGTGTATGTGTATGTGTGTGTAAATTGCTACTATTAGAAAGATTGGTAGTGTGACGGATATTTGTTTGACACATGGTGGTTGACAGTTGACAGAAAGAGGAGGATATTGAAGAGAATGAATGAACGATATGTCACCTAGGAGGGAAGAGGTGGTTGTGGTGGGGAGGGGAGGAAAAACGGACATATATTTTCTTGGTATCCTTGAAAGAATCGGAAAACTGGTTCAATGATATTGTTTGAATAGTAATTTATACTATAAATAATGAGAGATAATTGCATTAAAGAATCATAGAAGTAAGAAATTCATTTGTAAGTGAATGAGTAAAGGTTAATGTATAATCTGAGATTAACTCATACGATATGAAGTAGGATGATCGAGTGGAGTATACGGTAAAAGGATTGATTTGTTAATATGATGCATGTTGCATTGAAACATTAAATTAAATATAATAGTATTCTTGAAAATAACACAAAAATGTTACTTTTTTTTTTACAGAAGATTAAATGATTATTCAAAAATTAAATATGGCTACAATACGAATACATTTGTTTTAATCAAAATAATCTCTAATTTATTTCAGTTATTTGAATATCATCTTTGAATAATATACTAATGGATGATTTAGATGATACAATTTTACTGAATTATTTTTCTAAATTTTTCATTATTTTTCCTACGTTTTACTGAGTATAATAATTATTTCAAATAATTCAACTGATCGATATCTTATGAGACTACTGTATAATGAAAAATGTTGTTAGAGCTTCGAATTATTAAGCTGTATTTTATAATTTTGATATGTGTCATAGCATATATTCCAAGTTATTTATCTCTACTTTCTTGTTTAAATAGTAATAAAAAAAAAAAAAAGAAAGAAGGAAAAAAAAGAAAGTTAGCTTTAAAATAAGTAGAAAATGAAATATAATTGAAATGATAGTGTTAAAACGGACAGTTCACGAAATAGTTTCTACATTACCTAGTTAATTACTGGATCAGGATTTTGAAATTTTTTTTTTTTGCATCGGTTACACATCTATAGTAAAATTTACGAGGAAATGAAGTAACCTTCATTTTTCTTCTCTCCTACTACTAATATTTTTTTTTTCCAAGCCATTAGATGAAATATTAAATCGATTTCTGTAGTTTTTTTTTTTCTTTTTTCTTTTTGAAATTAAATTTTTATAATAATTTTTTTTTTTTTATTTTAATATTCTCCGCACATTTTGTAATAGTTGATGGTTTATCTTTCCTTCATTTCAATGGTAAATAAAGCAAGGTGGAGCATTTATGATACTTTCTGATATATGATGGAGAAGATGAAGGAGAGAGAGAGACTTGGATTGTTGAACAGATCGAGGCAACGCTACCGTCCGTCAATTCAACAGGACATAATTTCTCACCCTGACACAGCCCAACCACCATTTTATCTCACTCCATCAAAAAAGCTGATTGGTTTATGGGAATGGGTTTGAAAATTGCTTTAGAATGAAATGGACTTCATGATATGGTTGTGGTAAAAAGATTGATTCAATGGAATAAAGTAAGTGTTGAAAATATTAGAAAATAAGTAAAGTATTGAAATTTTTAAATCGAAATAAGTATTGTTATCATTGAGAAATGAGCAAATAAATTGGAAAATGAATATTGGATATATCATAGATATTTTAATTAACTGTATTGAAGTTAGTAATCACTGATGATATCACATAAACAGCATTATGAATGATATAAGTTAATAAATTTTGTGAAAAGTACACGTTTCATATTGTTAACTTTAAATTATTTATGAAATGTCATCAATTGTTGCTTATTTTTATTTAATTTAAAATTTTTGATCGTAGTGAGGAAATTTTATGCAACAATTGAACTACAAGTAATAGATCTCCGATGATGAAAAAATGGTCTTAGGAAAAGAAGCTTTGTTGTAATGCTTTCCATAAAATAGTCTTGATGAAATTAAACGAAATGATATTGTTTTGTCCTGTTTTTGATGATCGGACATCTGCTGAAACTGAAATATAATACGGAACATTTATTTTTAGCGGTATCCTTTTTTAGAAAAAAAAAAAAAAATGTAAAGTGGAGATTGTGCTTTAAAATTGATGCGTCGTTTTGGATAATTGAAAGAAAAAGAGATTGAGAGAGAGAGAGAGAGAGAGAGAGAGAGAGAGGGAGATTTGAAGAAAAAAAAAAGAAATCATCACGTCATTAAACAACCATTTTTGAAATTACGTAGTGTTTCCTATTAGTCAATAATTTAAATAAGGATAGAAGTTTTGTCATAGTTAAATTTAAATTAATATTTTCATTGTTTCATTAAATCAGGTAGGTTTAATTTTAGCTATTACTGATAGTTTACCTGAATTTGATCGCATTCCACTAAATAGCAAAACGAGACTTAGCACTCATTATTGTAACATCACGAAATGCCCTTACTGTTCTTTTATAGTTGAAAATTAGTCGATATTACGATTTCTTAGGATTAATCGTTCTTGAAAATTTGCATAATCATTGATAAATTATAACAAAAAGATTGCATATTTTATATTATTGTTGTATTTACTATTATGTGCATCATTTAATTTTTACTTAACAAATTCATCTTTTGAAATTATTCTCAATCTTCAAACTAATTTGAGAAAAATTATTGTTCAATTTCATTTGTTGTATCTATTCCTTCTGTCTGTCAAATCTAACATGGCTGCATTGACAATGTAAATGATTTTGATATGTGTGCACTGAACCATCGAATTAGCGTTAATAGAAGCTAATGCGGATTTTTGGGATGAAGAGAGCGGCCGACTTCCCATAAAAAAGAAGGTAAAAGTGCCGAAAAAGTACCCCTCTATCCTGTCATTACCGATCACATCCTCACAAATTTTGCAAAAAAGAAGGAAAGATTTTTCTGACCTGTCAACATAAATTACTTCACGAATTTTGCTTCTTTTGACACCATTTTAACGCTTTTTTTTTTGGTAATACTATTAATAATAATAATAGTAATGCTACTTCTACTACTACTATTGCTACTACAACTATTATTACTACTATTACTACTAATAATACTATTATTAATATTACTTTAGTTTTTCAAAGTAATCATAACTATTAGAAAGGAAATCTTTGCGAAAATTCTAAAGTACTGTAATGAATGAATTGTCTCTGATTTTATATTCAAAAAAATTCCATGTTAAAATGTAGAAAATTATATAATAATATTCATCTACTATTCATATTTTATTAGGGATTTTGAAGAAATTCCCTGTAAGAATATCATAATAGTTATAATGTTGTCAGCAATGATTACTTAGGTATTCACGTGGAATGATGTTGATATATGCTCTAAAATATGGTATTGGTTTTTTCATATGCATATATGTTACATGACAAGGAGCTATTGATAACGATCTTTTACAATTTTTACTTCCTTTATGTAATACAATTTGCCGCAAAATCGATGGTGTTAAAAGGATCATTACTTAAATTGTTAAATTAATTATGGCAGCTGTTAAATGAAAAGCTTTTGTACCTATTTGCGCATTGTTGCTATTTTGCGTGAACTTTTGCCCTGTCGTACTTTTTGTCCTTTCTTTTTTTTTTTTTTTCACTCAAATGACTTGCAACTTTTCGTTGAGTCAAATTCTTGAATTACCAAAATTTTTTGATTTAAATAGGGAAATAATTATATTGATCAATTAAATAATGGAATGATTTCTCTTTTTTTTTTTATCCGTTTACCTCTCAATTACTAAGAATTAATTAATTAATTCTATTTTGAAATAGCTAAATTTTTCGAAATATCATACTTTATTTTACAAAGTAAATTATACTGTTTTCAGTTGTTTCCATATAAGCCTACATAATTGTTGAATAGAAAGCATTAAAAATTTTCATATCCAATACAACCTATTATTATTATAGTGCATCTCATTGAAATGAGAAACGAAAGTATCTCGAATTACTATTCTATTCTCTACGGGATTAGATAGACACACTTCATTAATTGCTTTTTAAATCATTCCATTTAATTAATCCTTTAATCATATAAAAATTGAATGTTTTTCAAACATATGGATCGTTGTTGTTGTATCGATAAAAATTAGGAATGAAAACAACAAATTTATTTCAACCACGCCTTTTCAGTCTTCAACGATTTTTTCTCCCGAAGAATCATTGTTGGATGATGCAATTCTTACCGTACGATGGATCCAAGCTTGTTCTACTGGTGACTTACGAACAGTTGGTGAGCTTATAAAAAAAAAGGTTAGGAGGATTTTTTTTTTTGTCCGTTTGTTTAATCAAATTCAAAAAAAAAAACAAACTAGTCAGAATTGTTTTATTATCTATTGAAATTAAAAAAAAATTTTTTTGTTTTTGATCGAGAAAAAATGTGTGATATTATACGGTAGATGGAATGAGATAAATCGTATACCACCATTCTATTTTTATATCCTTCTTTTATACTATCATTTTGGAATTTTCTCATGCATCATTTTCGTATGAAATTGAAAATCGGAAATCTACATTTAATTATTTTGATCTTAGTTTGAAATCTTTTTAATTGAATTTTGCCGAATAATTCTTAAGCCTTATCTGATCTCATGTGCACCGGCAATAAATCATGGCTTTAGTGGATTACATTATGCTGCTAAAGATGGTCATAGTTCTGTGCTACGATTTTTAATTATGAATGGTGCTGATGTCAATCTTCGAACTGTAAGTGTACTTTCAAATGTTTCCAAAATTTTTAAAAGTTTTGAAAAATAAGATTTATTTTGTTTATTTTAAAAATTTTTCGTTGTTGTTGTTGATCAAACTGAAATTAAATTTTTAAAATAATCAGAATGTTATCGTCGAACTAATGGACTGTTATCTTACTTAACAAATTTTGTTTTCTAAAATATGCTATTTTGGTATATTTACTGATTGCAGAATTGATATTTATCAAATGTATCATTTCTAATTTCATCTTTTTCCACTATAATATGTTGCATTTCCTAATTTCTTTTCTTCCCGAATCAAAACCACGTCAAAGTTTACTTCATTTCTATAGCTAACTCTAGATATATTATCTACTTAATGATACTGAAAATGGAATTTTTACTTGATTTCTGTAAGTATTTCTATCGAAAATGCCTGTTTAAATTGATGAAATGTGATTCGAATTTTTATTGTCATTTAAATTCATTAACTTTAGCCGCTTTTTTTTCAGGCCGTAAGTTATTTCATTTTTGGATTTTACGAATACTTTTTAACAAAATACGATAAATTTGAGACGAGAAAAATAAGGCATTTATAGAGTGGTTATACGCCCCTCCACCTTGCTGCTATCGGTAAACAACACGAAATCATCACCATTTTATTACGAGATTGTGGTAAGGATGTTAATACTTTTAGTTTCCTTTCTTACTTATTCACTTATTTACAGATTTATTTACTTCCATTCTTATCAACTTTTTGTTACTTTTACATTGTTGCTTCATTCAAATTTTAAATGTGAAATTTATATGAAAAAGAATTTCTTGGGAAAATTGGCAGAAATTAAAATGTTTCTGAAGTTTGTCAATTTTAATAAAAATTCTATTATTTTGAATCGTTTTTTATTCTCTCAACTGTTCAGAATATATGTTTTTTTTCCTAGGTGCTGATGCATCAATTGAGGATTACTCCGGACACACTTATCAGTATTATCTAATGGAAGAACAAGGTAAAAATTATTTATGCGAAATCACTACTTGATAATATTTGTGAACTCAATCAATACTACAGATACTGTCAGTAAAAATAGTGTGATACTATTTTAAGTTAGTAAATGTTTGTAAATTATAGATTGAAATTGTTTTGTTATTTACGTAGATGGACAGTTATTCTGAAGCATCGATAACTGCCGAAGTTACCTTTTTTTTTTCTTTTTAAAGAATTGATTGAATAGATTATAATGAAACAATTTGTCATTTTGTAGTATTTCCTATTGTATCACTCAAAAATGAAATTAAAGTTTCTTAAGAATTAAGATATTTTCTAAGGTATAATTTACATCAAATTTTTTTTTTTAGTCAATCACTTAGCAAAATCATTTGTGAAATGTTTGAAATTCGAATTCTTTTTTTCTTTTTTTGAAGAAAAAAAAAGAAAGAAGTTAAGATGCATTTTATAATAAATTTGCTGTCATGAACGTATATGAAACCATATGGTTTTATGATGTGATGATCGGTAGGCACAATCCAGTAGGAGGAGGATCCATCATTCATTCGTTATTTAGAAATGATCATTCGAATGTGTTGATTTTTCGCAATTAGTCAAGGGGCCATCGTTTTTTCACCGAGGGATCGCTAGTCTGTTTACTTCATTTCCAAATATATGCATCAATTTTATTCCTTTTTCCATAATCTTTAGGCTTCATAGATAGCTTTCAATAGTGAGTTTTATTTTTTTCCACAATGTTTACAAAGTTGTCATACATATAAACAAATCATTTCCATCTCTTTCTGTTCGGCTATATTGAGTGACAATTTGTAGGTTTGATTTCGAAATTTCACATTATTTTGCCTTTTCATACATTTCCATCAACTGATAAGGGAAAATTTGCATTATTTGATTACTGTATGTACATTCATTACCAAACATTGCACTAATGAAATTTTTAAGTTTAATATATTTCTGATATCATATTTGAAAATTTCCACTTTTTCCATCATATTTCAATATTTTTTTAAATTTTTGTTTTCTTATTTCAGCACTACTTTCATTTAATTACGGTAGCACAACACTAATTAAGTAAAGGCCAATAGAATGTCGGAAAAAGTAGATGGAGCACATTTTGAAATTATTTATTGTATTTGTATAGAAAACAATGAATATTTCTTCATTTCGTTAATAAACTAATCATGTTGAATAAATTGAGTAATTAGGTTAAACAGTTCTAGGATGTGTTTATAGTTCATTGCATTTGACCTTCACCAGTATGTTCATCAATGATGCATTATTCGGAATGATCTCCCGGTATTTCCTACGGTTACAATAGTGATTCTTCCGCATTCAAAACTTGTCAAAGCAATTATTACTCCAACAAGTAAAGCTGCTTTCTATAAGGATTGCATGACATTTATGGATCAATTTGACCAAAAGCAGATGTTGTATCTATATTTCACTGCAAAATTTTCATCACTTTTACTCTAATTTTAGCCGTCATTTTGGGATTCACACAAATATTTGATTGGTTGCATCATTCTGACAGAACTTGAATTGTCATGCAATGTTTAGAGATGTTACATGATTCCTGACCTTGTACCCGTTTGTTGGTTTTCAATTGTGCTTTTGCAAATTTTAATCCATCTTATGATGAAAAGAATGACGAAACCGTTTTGATGCATTGCATTATCCGAATGATTGACTAATTATAAGCAGTTTCAAAAATATTACTTTGGAAATTTTCTTAGAAAATAAATTTTCAAAAGAAAAGATTTTCGGGAATAAGATTTTGTCGTTGTAAATTTCAAATCTATATCATATTGTTTATTATTGTTCTCATCTGCATACATTTATTTATATTATGGATGAATTTTATAGAAAACTTTTCTGTTAATGTTCCAACCTGGAATATTTAGTTTATTATAGCAAAGAGATAAAAGTAAATTAAAGAAAAGAAAAAAAAAAGGTAATCAAATAATTTGATTAACATTGAGTAAATTAAAGAAAGTAATACATACAATTTATCAGTCAATAATTAAATCAACTATATAAATTATTAAGTGAATAGTGACATTACTTCCTTTTTTTGCTTCTTTTTTCAAAAAAAAAAAAAAAAAGAATTTATTGCAGGAAATGTTTCTGATGGAATCAGGAATGAAAATATAATTCGTAGTAATAAGTATGAACCACAGCAAAATGATGCACAATCATCTACAATCGAAGTGACACAATTTTCACGTTTAAAATCCTTCAGAAAAGCAGTTCATGGACGAATGCGTTTCTTTACTGGTTAATTTTTTCTTTTTTTTTTTTATCATTTTAAAAATCCTATAAAAACTTCAATAGAAGTTTAGAATTTTTAAATTTTAAGAATTATTCATAGATTTGGGAATAGTGGATGAGAATATTAGGTATTACTGAATGGAAGATTTAGTTAATAATAATGGAAATTATTCCATAGCAGACGTATATATGTTCGATATATTTCGATTACTTATGTTTAATACCTTCAACATATGTTAGGTTAGTAAATCGATGAGGAAATGAGATAATACTATTTGTTGTTTTCCAATATATTATGTGTTTACGAGCACTTCTTACACTACCGTATCCGTATGGAATTTTCACCGTAATTTTTTTTTTTTTTTCTTTTCGAAAGTAGAAAATAGAGAAGAGAAATTTTAAGATATAGGAGGAATGATGTGAGAAATAACAGATTAATAGAATAACAGTAAAAATTAGAACTGAATCAACTAATGTAATCGTATGATTTAAATTAAATTTTAATCTAGAATTGAAATATAATAGTTATCAAATTTCAATTTTTTTTCTTTTTCAGATAAGTAACAACTATAATGGTTGATTTGATACATATTTTAATCAATTGTAATGTTAGCCCTATGATCAATATTATTCCTCCTATGTAAATAACAACAACAACAACTTCTTAGAATTTATTTTGTTGATTATTTCCCGAGCGGTATTGCTTTCGGATTTCGATGACCCGTAAATGTTCGATTTGGATGATTTTAGCGAGAACAATCAATCATTCACGAGCTGAATGGGTAAATTGGACGTATGCTAAATGGAATAAAAAGAATAGAAGAATGGTATAAGGAGAGAGAAAGAGGGAGAGAAAAAGAAAAGGTTTATGTACCTTTTCATTTTGTGATTAGCTGTAGCATGAAAACATTCATTGCACTTTTCCTCTGTTCATCTTATCCTTCACCAAACTATCATCATCAGACATTTGTCACATTATAATCTGCCTATCCTTTGCCCTTTTTATACTCAGCTAACTACTACTTTTAATCTTTAATTGAATAGTTCCACAGAGAGTTATAATTAATTGATCATTTCAACTGCCTAAAATGTATAACATTTCAGTGTTGGTTATGATCACATTTTTTTTCCACAATATTCACAGATTTTACTTTTTTCTTCTCTTTCCTTAAAAAATGAAGTTATGGAAATCAGAAAAAAAAAAAAGGAAAAATGAAAAAATAAAAGGAAATTTGATGAAATAAAGAGAAGAAAATCAAATCGTTTCAAAAATATTAGTTATTTTCTCTGGAAGAGAAAATACTTTAATTTAAAATGCTTCAATTTTTCTATTTGATAATGATACATATTTTATAATTTCATACAATTCAAATGAACTATCAATCAATTAATGATCAAAATTGTGGAAATTTTTACTAGCTTGAACATTTAACATAATTTATCCATTTTCAATTGTTATTATGTTATTGTTTATGCCTGATGCAGTACATATACATTTGTTTGACCTATCTGCAAACAAGCGGAAGGAGCAATTGAAGAAAATGCGCAACAGTATTTCGGCTTTATTAACTCATTCCAATATCACTTTCCCTCCCTCATTAGCAGCTACCCAATAATTATTACCCAACGAACAGTTAAAAAGGTCGGTTAGCTTTTTTCGTCCAACGATATTATTATAGCTGTGATTATGGTATATTACTTGCAATATGTGATCGACTATCATTTTCACCTGGTTTATTAACCACTTCAATAGGTTTCAAAGCTGATTTACCAATCTTTTAAGCTCTTTCGCTATATACCTTTTCACCTTTTCCCTTTCCATTTCTTTCTTTTTTTTTTTCTTTGTTGTAAGAATGAACAAATAGAAAAAAAAAGAGGGAATTTTTTCATGTTTTTTCTTCTCTCAGGCTTTGAAACTTTAAAATTTTTCCATTGAAATTCAAATTTTTAAAATTTCCAATTCACACTTACTTTGACTATTTCATTGTTTCCATATGATTTTTATGAATATTTGTATCTTTTTTACAAGATCTCTTCTACATATGTTACTTAACTACGTATACAGTATTTTTTCTTCACCGTATGATCATCAGGTTGTATTTCAATGCTTTCGCAGTATTGTATTTTTTTTTTTTGATTTGGATAAAATGTTCTATTTTTTTTTTTTTTGGAGAAGATGAATACATTCGAAATTCAACCGATTAACATTGTTAGTTTTAAAAACTAAAATTTAAATTTCATTTTCTTGAAGTTTTTTCTTGTTTGATTATCTACATTTTATGTCAATATTTGTCTATTTAACGGCTTAGTTATTCCGGTTACATATCGTACGTCAAAATGTCAGAATTTTTCTCTTACATTTTTGATTTTTTCTGGTTACGGTAAGTTGAAGTTCACTTCTTATTTTCTCTTATTTTTAATTATTATCTTTATCATTCGCATAATTTGCATATTTTCATCTTAATTCTTCCAACATCAACCACGATGTTATGATATTGGAAATTGATTGTTTAGTATCATTGCAGTACTGAATTTTTCATGTAGTACCTCAATAACTTTTCAATATTTCAATTCGACACTTATATTTCACTTGATAAATAATTCAATAAGTTCATCACATTTATGCTTTCTTTAATTCATTTTATGCAAATGATTGACCTTTTCTACTTTTCATCTTTTCCTTATTTTCTTTCTTTTTTTTTTTTTTTTTTTGCCTTCTTTTCTGTTCATCTTTTAAATAATCCTTACGGTTGAACATTTGCATAAATCTCATTATTGTATTCCCAATTCCCAATTGAATTTTTCATCGTCTTCTTTTAATAATCCTCACATGCGCACTGTTTTTTCATTTCATTTCATTTTCAACATCATTCCCAATCCCATAATTAGACTCGTTGACAGAATATTGATGATGAATAGTTCAGTTGCTTATTCAACAGGAAAATCGTTTTTTTTTTTTTGTTTAATTTTCAAAAATTTACAAAAATAAATTAAAAATTTTTGATAATTTAATGCAACAACTATGTATGCTTCAGATGTATGAATTATTTCGGGAGACATCGAATTCATAATAGTAATTTATTAAATAGAATGAATATTTTTTTAAATAATCGAAAATTTTTTCTTTTCAGTAATATAATATTATACATTATATTGATTTTAAAATTATTGGAAAAAGTACCTATATTCATGCTGAATTATTGTAAGTAAATAAATTTATGATTCAGAATTGATCAGATAAATGATGAAAGAAGGCATTACTGGAATGTTTATTAAGCTTTCTTGAGAATTTGAAACAAAAAAAAAAAAAAGAAATGTGTCAGGTGTTATTTTAAAAGTTTTACAATTTCTCATCGAAAATTTCGTAACTGTCAAAGTATAGCTGAAAGAAATCAAGTAATCAGCTAGGTTTTGAACATTGTAAAGAGTTTGGGATGATTATTTTTTAAGATAAGAGGTTCAAACTGATTGATTGCAAACTGGCCGTTTTCACTTCCTCTGTAGGAAAAAATGAGCGATCCATTTAACCGATAAAGTAATTGGCACTTCTTCTTTTTTTTTTTTTTTTTTTTCTCTCTCTTCATTAGCTCAGATGTAAAAAAAAAAAAAAAAAGAAAAAAAGAAAAACTTCTTACAAATCTTATTTTGATAATTTTTAAATTTAACCCTCTAATTTAATATAAACAATAATGACAAAAATTTTCACCTTTTACACTCTGAAATGATATGATATGATATATATATATATATATGTACGTCAAATTTGATTGTTCAAACTACGATAAACTAATGCGATAGATATATTGATGATGATCGAATAGTTCGAATATATATATATATATAGCAATTGTAGATGACCTTATATTGAATGAATAACAATGTCATCTGTTCTCTTGTATCGTTATTACCGTTGTGCTTTTTATAATTATCAATCATAAACATTATCAAAATAAACAAATTAGAAAACATTTAACTATTGATTTTACAGTAATTATACAAATGGAATGAAATGAATGAATGAATGATTTGTTTTTTCAAGATAGTTGTTAAATTTACCATTATCCTAGCAAATTTAATGACATTGTTTTCGTATATATTTTCAATTCTCCTTTATAGTTGTTATTTTCCTGGGAAAAAGAAAAAAAAGTAAAAGATGAAAAAAAAAAAAAAAAAAAAAAAAAGACACAGAAACAAAACAACTGTTATCATTTTGCACTCATTTTTTTATCAATTACTAAAATCATTAAGCTATGTTATTATCTATCATGCATTCATTCCTCATTGAAATGATTAATTAGAACAGACTGTAATTAATTAACAAACATACTTATCGGATAATTATATTTAGTTGAAAATTTTTAATTTAAAAAAAATATCAGAAAGAAGGATGCATTTAAAATGAATAGATGAAAAAGATTGGATAAAGAAAAAAGGAAAGAAATTGTTAACATTTAAATGATTTAATTATCATTTAAATATTAAATATATCCTATTTTTGTTTAAACAGTTTTAACAACACAATTAATTATCTTTCGTTATATTTTTTATTCTTTATTAATTCATTCCTCTTATCTTTATCATATTTAATCCATTCTTTTAAAATTTTCTTCAACAGTTAGTTTAATTAATTGTAATTTATCCTTAATTTACACTTTTTACATTTCAAAATGTTCTTCAATCAAATTTCGTTACTTCGAAAGAAAAAAGAGTTATATATTTGCAAAAAAAAAAAAAAAAAAAAAAAAAAGAAGGAATTTACTTAAAATTGTTCAATTTTTTCCAAAGTTTAATTATTAAACATTTGGAAAAGATAGTTTTTTTTTCTTTTTTTTTTTGAAGTGTTAATTAAAAATCTAACATTTTTGGCATATATTGAAATATATCTGAATATAATGGATTTTGTGAAGGTGGGATAGTTAGTCATTTTGGGATAATGATATAGTAGTGGTAACATTGGGGATGTATAATAATAATAATAATAATTGCTATGAAGGAGAAAAGATCGGCATTAATCAAAAGATAAAAGGCAAATATGGTATTTATGGGTAAAAATGGGTATGATAGGATGAAAATGGAATAAAACATATAATATTAACTTAAATAAACTATGAATGTATTGATTTAAATTCAATCAATTAGTATAGATTTGATAGATGAATAAATAGTTACTATTATTATCAGTTATCATTTTAATTTATTGATACATTTAACAATTATTAGCTTTTAAATAAATATTTGAATTAATTTAAGAATCTCTGAAGAGGGTAAAAAAAAAAAAAAAGGAAGAAGAAATTAGTTTTGAGATTAAAGTTTATATGTAAATTCAACAACTGCAACAATCATTAATATCGTATTTTAATGGATATGAATAATGATTATCATATGTAGAAAATATGTAAAAATAGGTGATGAACCAATTAGAACATTGTTGTATACAACAACAATACATTGTAAGAGAAGGACATTATCAAATATAATTTTCCATTAAATGATCAATGGCAACGGATGATACATTGTGAATTTCTCTTCATATTGTTGTTCATCTTTCTTTCATTCATAAAATACAGTAAATTTAAATTAAGTTTGATTAGATTTGATTATTTTAGTTAATACTTTAGAATATTTTAATGATATGATATAAATATATATATAAAATAAATCATGTGATTTAATAATTTTAAAAATTCTAAAATAAATCATAGTAATTTAAAAGAAATGAAATGTAATGGAAAAGATAAAAAATACTACTGAATGAAAAAAATATCGAAGAATGAATAAGAGGGAATAGTATTATTATTACCATTTTTTTTTTTCTCTCTCTCTCTCTCTCTCTCTCTATCTCTCGTTTTCTCTTTATAGATGACAATAAATTTTGGAATAAATGATAAATTTAATAATAATTTTTTTTTTAATAATACCCCTCATTTTTTAATGCTTTCTCTTTCTTTCTTTTCTATCCTCTCTCTCTCTCTCTCTCTTTCTCTCTTTCTCTTTCCCCTTCTCGATAGAGAAGTAATATTACTTTTTGTAAGGTTGAATTATACAATATGTCAATCTTAGAACAAGTAAAAAGCATATTTTCTTTATATCCGAAAATATTTGGATATTAATAAATTTAATGTATTTATTTTAATTTTTCAGCTAATCGAATGTTTAATGCAATAATATTATTGATATTATTATTACTATTTTTATTATTATCATTATTAATATCATCATTATTATGTTATTATTATTATTATTATTATTATTATTATTATTACTATTATTACGATTACTATTATTATTAGCAGTAGCAAAAGCAAGTAGGCATAAAGAGTAATTAAAATAAAGATCACTTTTCGAGAAAATGTAATGAATGAATGACACTTGAAGTGATTTAACTATTTACTATTCCTTTCCACATCCTTCTTTTCAGCTAATTGTCACCCTTTTTAACCTTTATCTCCTCTTGATACTTTTACTAATGTCAAATAATTTGACATAACATTCATTCACTTCAAATGGTAATCTTTTATCTCTCCTTTCTTCTTCTTCTTCTTGTCTAGTATCGTAAATAGATCAAATTTTAAATGAAACTTAAATTTATTGCTTAACGTTTACTTTAGCACTTCTTTTAAAGATCACATTCAAACAAATTGTGATCACTGTAACTCGTCAAAGAAATATTATCATCATCCCTACTACTATGATCACAAATATTCCATTTCAATGAAATTAACTAAATAATATTGTTATAAGAATTAATTTGATAATATTTGTATGAAATGAAATGTTTTCAAGACTTTTCGATCGAAAGAATGATGGGCTAAAAGAAAGGGACAGAAAAGATGAGGAAGAGGGAGAGAGAGAGAGAGAGAGAGAGAGAGAGAGAGAAGGGAATAAATCGAGTGCTACAGTATGCTATATATTTGTAAATGTTTATTTCATTCTTTTAATTTGTTCATACGGTAATTTGTCCATCAGAAAATTATCCTCATTTGACAATAAAATGATCCATAATTTCACATTTAATTGTTCAACCGCATAGTAGTATTTTGTGACTTTTGTTGACCAAAGAGTTACTGTCTCTTTTTCTTTTTCAAATATTAAAATTTTATGCATACATCAATAAATTATATTTCATCGCTTCTTTCACTAATTTCTATTGCTTTTTTTCTTTTTTTTTTTTTCTTTTTTTTTTTTTTTTGTTTTTTTGTTTTTAAATTCCATTTTCATTTAATGCAAATAACTAATAATTGCAAACGAAAAGTACATTCAATAAAAAGCAATAATTATAATTTTTTTTTTTTTTCCTTTTAATTTGCTCATTTTTCTTTTTTTTTTTTTTTTTTTTTTAAATAAAAAATTTCTTATTGAAAAATTCAATAGAAATTTTATCATATTGAATTATAAATATATAATGTTTGTATGTATAACAATGTATGTATGTGATAGATAAGTAGATAGATATATTATAAAATATCAATTTCAATGAGTATGTTAAATTTCAAAATA
>JABVXV010000548.1:0-27504 GCA_013365325.1 Dipetalonema caudispina | reverse complement strand
TCATCTTGTAAGTTATTCAAATGTTTTCGAAATCTCCAATTTATAACAATAAGCAATGATTTGCCAGGTGGACATTCAGACAGCTGGATTGAGATATAACCGAAAATTGAATGTGACATTTACTACAGAACAAATAGCGCTACGAAATGGCTAAGGTTAGATGCAACCATTTATGTCTACTTATCAGATGAGTTGATTGGAAGTTTGCTGGTCAGTAAATTCACTTTACTAAAAAGTAATTCTGATCTTACGTGTTCCATCTTTTACATGCTTTATCTAGTGTACAATGCAAATGATAACTATTTGCTATACTTGTTTCTGAAAATCATAGGTTGGAGTTGGATCCCGTAACCATCAGACTTTCCAGATACTATACTAATAGTTCACCACCTGTGCTTCTTGACTTTTCGTATATTATCAATGTTTCGGCATCTGTTGCGTACTTCGCACCTTCTCTTATCTTCTTCAGAAACAGCAAACCTAGGACTTTATGGCTGCTGAGAGTGACATTAGCTGGCTCCTTGAGAGAACAACAAAAAGAAACACACGGAAAGATTAGAGGGAGTACGTGACGTATGCAGTCAAACGAAGCTGAACTATATATTTGGGTTGCCATTGTACACATTTTCTATGCTGTGCTTTCTCGTCCGAATCGGGTGCGATGATTTGGGTGTCTCGGGTGTTAGGGATTAGATGAATTGGTGGGGATTATGAGAGGTAGTTATTCGTATAGGTGTTGGTACTTTACTAAAGATTTCTAGGAAAATAATGGAAGATATAACCCGGGAAGAGAACAGTAAACAAGAAATATTTATTACGGAAGCGGATGAAGATGTGGACGATGAGCAGAGATTGGTGATCTCTGATGATAAACACACTGAGTCACCCTTCTCATCAACTGTACGTTTACTTACTTCCTTTACTGCCATGATAATTTCCTATGTTAGTCTGATGGTCCAGCGTTATCTCTTCACCACTGATGGAAATTATAGTGCTTGTGTAATAATGACAAGAATTTATTACTTCATTAAGAGTATTTAAATGTTTTAATATTCGTGATTACCTGGATAGACCAATCTTGTCATCTTGATGCTTGCCATACCAAGAATTGTGTAGTGGTGATTGTTCGAATGTTATTCCATAAGGTGTGATTAGTAAGGTTACTAAAAATTAGTTAGATTATTTGAAATTTCGCCGTGTTTTTTTTGCAGATACTTGACTTCTTTGACGTATATTACCAGTTTTTCTTTTTTTTTTTTAATATTTTAAATATTTTAAGTGATCTGTCATTACTCATCACAGTTACAGAAGGAAAAATAATCGGGACATACTGAAATGCAAAATAAGGTTTATGATATTATAGAAGTTAAGGACAGGAAGATTCATGATTTTTTTTGAAACATCGAACTTTTCAACTTTTAAATTAATCATTTGGAAATTATTTGAGGACGAGGATGCTATGGATGGTTCGCCTCTAGACTCGCGGAAAGTTGTGAGGAATGATGCTGAGAAAAGTGTTTTCGCTGTGCAATCGTCTCGAAAAGTATGCCACAACAAAGTTTCGAATTTCCTTTTTCAAATACTAGTTTACATATCATATTCATAAAATCATGGAAGTTGAGATATTGAAGCATCTTCCAGGAAATTACATCTAGAAATATAATGGATATCACGTTTTCATGGCAAGAATATCTGAAGAAAACCGAAGCCGTTGCAGCACCGGAAAATTGCTTTTATCAAGATCCTATACCACCTAAAAATAACTTCACTGCTGGCAAAAAGGTGGAAGTGCCAGATCCGAGAGGTAACACCTTATTTTTTAGTTCCATTCTTCAAAGATAGAAATTTGTCTTTTTTTCTCATTCATCGATTTTCAAAAGATGCTTTACGAATACATTTATTTATATTACTGTAAACTATAAGTGGATGTAAGGAATTTGAAAAAGCTCGAAATATAACGAAGAATTAATAATAAAGTCAGGATGACTGAAGATTGCGGAATGCGGAAAACTTTTCAAGTTCTTTATAATTATAAAAAAAATTGGAGGTAAAGAGGTGCAATGCTTGGCGACAATTGTTGCGGTTCATTCGCTTTGGGTGTGTCTTCGACTTGATGGTGAAGATGGAAGTAATGATCACTGGCTTATATGTGATGACGAACGAATCAAACCTGTTGGGTGGGTCATTTCTTTACTTGCTTTATTTCTTGTAAATGTTTTATTTTTATGAAAACATGAAGTCTATGAAGACGATTAGATCTTTTGAAGAAATTAAATATGGAAGAGTTTAGATGGAGCAGACATTCTGACCTGTGTCAAAGGAAAATAAATCGTATTTAGACTAAGTTTGAAGGATGATAAAATTAAGGAAAACTGTCTTATGTTACCAATTAAAATGGATAGGAATTTTATCGGTTATTGACGAATAACGAATGTGACGTATAGTTCTTTCCAATTTTTAATTTATTTCAGAGACTGTGAAAGAAATGGCTTAATTTTGCAGCCTCCGTTTGGTTTTATGTATAACTTGGCTTCATTTCATAAATTCATCGAAAATCAGTTGAAACCTGCTGCAGACGGTAGCATTCCAGTAGCACCTCCAGAATCTTTCAAACCGGTAGATAGTTATTAGTTTTCTGAACTATATAAACCTCATTCTTTTCATCAAATTTTTTCTAATTGTTCCCAACATTTGTTATTCTTTCTTGCATTTTTAATAATCACACCATCAGCAATACATTAATAGTTGTGGGTTGTTCAATCTCAGAGTAATTGCAGATTTCATTCAAATATCATCCAAGAAAGAATACATTTCAAGTGGGTATGAAATGTGAGGCGATTGATCGCAAAAATTTCAACGGTCAGCCATGCCCGGCAACTGTGGTTGATATAAAAGGCGATTACTTAACAATCAGTTATGATGGCTGGAACAAAGCTTATGATAGTAAAGAACGTTATGACAGTCGCTTCATTTTTCCAGTTGGTTGGGCTGCTAAATGTGGCCTCGAAGTGCAACCACCGAATCATGTAAAAGGTATACTCTCGATTTTTATTGTTAAATGGTGATGTGATATGCACGTGTGCTCTTTGTACCATAATTTTATGTATATTGTTTTTCTGTTGAAATGTTTTGGAATTTCAAAAAAAGGAGAAGAAATTGAGCGTAAAATATCATTCATCTTGCAGTGTCCTTCCATTAGTTGTAACCGATTTACGGGTCATTGTATCATAACTGGGGAATTAATCGTATTGTAATATGATATAAGAAATTATTTATTTAGGAATGTCATCATTATTGTTTAATCTAATGATTTTTTACAGAGAAAGTTTTGCAACGGATGGTGCAAAAAGATACGTTACCGAGAGCTCCAAAGGTCAATGCTTTGCGGAAATGTATATTTCTTTTTTGTTAATTCTTAATTATTGTGAAGATTTCCATTTAATGTTGATTTGCACTTAATTGGTTAGCCTATACCACATAGGAAACATGGAAGCAGTCAAAAATTCAATATCACATAATATATCGGAGATAAACAATGGTTTTCATGAAGGTCGAAATTTGTCGGAGAATTTCAGCATCTTATAAATTTCAGCAAAAATGCGTAAAAGGAAACTAGCCGACACCAAAAACAGTTCTCATCAAACGCGAAATCGGAAGCAGAGGCGAACTTTTCCAATTTCCAATCCTCGTCATAACTCTTCAGATGATTCTTGCTCATCTCATTTACTTGATATAATTGATCAGGTGTGCATGGAGATAAGTTGTTTTTCATTTGTTTTTTTCATTGATTCTTTCGAATCGTATCGGATACTTTGCTAGCACAGATTAAGAAGGTTATTAACCAAAGGCATTCTCTGTGTGCTGTTATAGTTTCCAGTAGTAGAAGCTTTTGCTTGAAACGATGTAGTGGAATTTTTAGATCGCTAAACAAACACATTCGGTGGAGACAAGTTCTGCAAGTAATGCGTCGGACCAGCAGATAGTGACCAGTGCAGCGGATGCAGTTGCAGTTCTAGAAGATCGTATTGGTAGATTCATAAAAATTATTTCAAATATTTACCAGAACTTTCATATAGTTTTAATTATTATCCGCATCTTTAATGCTATATGAATAAGTGCTTCTTTCCAGAACCTCGTGCACGAAAAACGGTACCATCATCAATTCTTCCGGAAGGCCCAGTTGTTAGGCAATCTCAAAAGGTAATTTTAAAAGTTTGGCTCATGTTTTCTTTGATTAATTTTCTTAACTTTACTGAATGAATAACTCAAATAATCACTTTTTAGATAATTCCTTCTCCAGACGGTGTACAAAACGCGCTTGCTACTCCAGATATTGTTCTCTCAACGACTGATGTGCAGCCAGAAGTTCATAAAAGTTAAAACTGTTTCTTCAACTAAGTGAAAAATTTTATTTGTTGTGAAGCAAACCTTTTGGTTTCTTTGAAATTCAGAAACTGTTCATGTTTATTTTCTCATCGTAAATTTAAAAATTTTCCAGTGGTTGTTTACTTAAATCGAGGTTGTCGATGTGCACCCGCTTTAAGCGCTTCACTTGTTCGTAAATTGCCGGAGAAATTTGGACCCGGCACTTTGCACCACATTTTAAGGGAAACAGTGCAGCAAATTGTAAATTGTGCTGTTGATCCTTCTTTTGTGTTTAAAAAAGTCGATCCCGGAACTCTAAGAATTTTATCTATTACTGGTAAGGTTAATCAAGATATACTGAACTTTTTATATTTTTTTCTGGTCCTGTTACTGGGATTTTGTTCATTGTGACCGGTACTGTTGAATTCACACGGTGCACGTTCCTGACGCTTTGCAAATGAGTCGAGGAAGGGACACTGAAATCGGACAAAGACAAAGGGAAGTTAGTGTCAGAATTAACTGGAGTATAGTTCACGAGTATTTTTGAGCTTTTTAACTGGACAGTTTGGAAAGCGATCCTGATGTCACATGGTTACCCATTCTTGTTTTTTTCTCCTTATTGTTTAATTTTTAGCCGAAATCCATGAAGTAACGTACGTACGCGCTATACCGGTACTGAAGACTCTTGCGGCTGCATGGGATTACTTGCATGCTTTTATTTCGAAATTAAATGTATGTAGCAACTTTTTGACGGAGGAACCGATCTGTTGCTCGTTATGTTCTTGCCCCAGTGATGATGGAGTTGTGAGTACTACCGCAGGTTAGTGTAATCTTAACATCTTTGAAGCTGTGTAATCTGATTGTTTTTTATTTTAACTATTAGTATATAGTTTGGAATTCGATGAATTTACTTTTGTAGGTGGTGGTGTGCTGAAATACGGTACCGAGAGTGATGATTCTGAAGATTACGAAGGTTGGCTAGTTTTCATGTAGCACTTTGTTTGACAGATTTTCAAAGCGGATTTCTGTGATCATTCCCGGTTTAAACCATTCGTTTAGTTCTTGATACTTATATATCTCATCCTTGAGAGATGAATTCCAGTCAAGGAGGTATTCGTAAGTCCTTTGTGCACTAGTTATGAAAATGATGCCATGAATTTTTAGGTCATCAATACTCAGATTTAGCAGAGTGGTCCATGCAGCGTGTTGCAAATGAAGTAGGAAATATGTTTGATGCAAGTATTGCAGAAAAGTTTTTGCAAAACGTAAAAAGCTTTTTTTCTTTTTCTATAAAGTTAAATTTGCAATATGTGGAAATATACTATCAATTTTTTTACTCATTGAAACTGTTTTAAAAGTGAGTATTTGGAAATATTAAACAAATAAGACAGAGGAACTCAACATACCGTTGCTTATCATTTAGTAGCAACATATTTATTTACCGAGAAGGGTATGGTGGCACGACTTCGCAATTAAATTGAAAAAGGAGTGGTGCGATTAATTTTTTTTTTCAGCAAATTGATGGCAAAGCTTTAATTTTGCTAACAACTGAGCTCTTGATGCGACATCTGGAAATGCCATTTGGTCCGGCTTTAAAGATGATGTCATACATTGAATCAGTGAAGCGCAGAGCATGGCTCACTACTTCACACAGTATAAAATAAGTATTACCTTTTTTCATTGTTGTAATATTTGATCCGTATTGAAAAATTCGGTTCTGCTTTATGATATTGTGATTTTGCAATAGTTACCTCATATTCAGAGGGTAATCACACGATATGGTTGTGCAAGACTACTAAGGAACTGGAGTAACCGTGTTTTCCAGAACAACTAGTTTTTCCAAAATTTTTTCTTCCTGTTCTGATTTCCAGATTCGCTATGTACGCACTTCAAAATTTGATTAGTTGGTATACATTTATTGTACATTTATTTTCTTTTCTCAGATAGCACAATTGTTTCAGTTTTTGAAGTCAGTTGAGCAGCTGGAGGTCTTCTGTAGTTCTGAATTCCGAAAATAAAAGGCATTATATGTCCTTGCAGTTTTGGTTTGAAAAATAATACCACTAATTATCTCCTACGTGAAATTTCCTTTCTACAGTTACCCTTGTTTTCACAGAAGTCCAAATTTCAAGTTCTGCAAAAAATATTTATTCTTCGCTACTTCCATATTTCTTTATGGATTCATGACCAATAATGAAGAATTGGTATACTGGATTGTTTGCACAGTTGCTAACTCTTAATACAAGTCGACACTTCCAGCAATGCTGAGCTCATTTATCTCTGTACATCTCCTAATTGCGCAACTTAGCTGTCCTGTTCCTCATTGATTGTATGTCCACATAACGCTAGTTACTAAACTGTCACATTTGATATTTCAACTTTTACTGCTCGTTCAAACCAGAAAATTTTTTATTCGCTAACTGTACAGTATTTTTCGATCTTTGGGTTGCATACATTGTTTTTCTTTTTTTTTTTTTTTTTTTTTTTTTTATGCTTCACGTTTTTACAATTTCACATCAAAATGATAAGGATAATGGAAGCTTTGATTTTGATTTTTTCTCACCATCTCAGTAACCAGTTACATGAGCAGTTACTGTTCTTCTGTGAATATTTATTTTGGTCGAATACCTATATATATATATATAACACTTCTATAGAAATTTATGTAGTAAAAGGATCAGAAAAGCCGTCTTTTGCAGTATTTTATTGTAATGATCATCATCTATAGTCAATGAGTTTGCGTTCTGGCGATAACACTGTTTTGATCGAATTTTTATAGCTATTCGTTGATCTTCCGTTCTTTAATTGTTTCCTTTCATTACCATAAAGTATTAATTTATCTTTTTTATGTTATACATTTAAAAAAAAGGAGCTTTATGGGTCAAATGTTATAAGAAATTTGGATTGAATATATTAATATATATGTTACAATTTCAGGTTTACTTTTCAGGGTTCCATCCCATTATCTCTATTTTTCCTCCTTGTGTAACACTCAGATCTTTATATATTATCTTATTGTTTTTAAACAGTACTCATTCATTTGCTGCTGGGTTTTATTTTACACTAGCATTCATTGGTTGTTTTCACTTGGTAATTCGTCAGGTTTGACGGTTTTTATGATAAAAATCAACAGTTTTTGTTACCACTTAGAAATCTTAAAATTAAGCATTTCAGATTATCCATTATCTCTCTCTCTCTGTTAACTTGTGATTTCATTTTTGTTCTCTCTATCAGAGAATGGGTATAAAGTGCTTGTTAATATTTTTATTATATTCTGAAGTTCAGTAGAATTAAATTTAAAAAAATGAGATCCAGCATTAAATCGCATCGTTTGTCCTTTACAGCCAATAAGTAGGTAAGGACAGAGAAAAGTTTCATTTAGATCGACTTCTAGATGGACATTTAAATTCCCATATCCAACATAATAATATGTGTGGTTCTCAAATTCAATACTTACTTTGATCATCGATCACTGGTAGCGAAACAGTATCTGAGCACAGTGGAAGCACGATGGAAAGTCGGTTGCTGCAAGTGAGAATGGGACATCCGGCCTGTTGCATTGTTTCGGATTTCGTCTCTGCCAACGTTATAATTTTAAAAGTCGTGGCTTTGCAAAGTAAAATGAACATGGGATGAATGGTTCTGCAATAACTGCACCTGATATATGGTTGAGAACATTACTCTGATTTCCCTTTATGGGGACGTAATTTCAAACTATCTGTATAATCATTCGCTTATAAGTTCAAGATTTTCCGTAAGATACTGCTTGCACTCCCAATTTTGATCTGGTTACCATTATGGAAATTTTTACATTCAAAACTCCAACCCTTCTCGTTCATTTCATGCAGCATTTCACAATTGACGAAAGGGAAGTGCTTGGTTCTAACATTTTGATTTTATGTTTCGTTTCCTTCTTGAATGGTCGGTCTTTTATTGTAAAGAACTTGCGTGGCGTCCTTGGTATGACCATCTTTTACTTGTTTCACTATCCGAAGCTATTCTTGATGCCATTTACCTGTGCATTTTTTTAAAAGATGAACATCACGATTAGTCTATTGCAGCGTAACGTTCTCAATGCATGCTATACGTCGGATGCGTATTTATTTCATGTTATTAAGTCACGCTATTTTTAGAATTATAGCGAATTGCCGGAGAAGTATCCTTTTAAAAAAATAACTGCACAAACAAATAGTACCGAAATAGATCCATATACGCTTTTGGGGTGGCAGGAATTATATTGCATCAATATTTCGCATTTTTGATATGAAACGGAAAGTCCTAAAAGTGCGATTCCTTCCAAAAAAAAGTAGCTTTTTTCAAAATCGTAAATGGTAAGTAGCTAAGGCTTTAATCTTTCTGCTTGTCAAGCCCTGCTTTTGGGGGAAATTCTCGATGTGTCTTTTTAAATTATTGAAATGTGCATTGGTTGCCATTTTCAAAACAAATAATACTGGTGATATTATCGGAGTTAGTGATTTCAGCATAATTCAGTGATATAAAATGCCACAAATGGCTCTTTTGTTGTCCCTGGTTTATTTGCAGATTTCAGGACTGAAAAGACAAACAGGTTATTTAACTGGATCGTTATGTAAATCTATGTAAAGTTGGAAACACATTATAAAATGTGCGTATTTCGTAAACGGTAGCCATTTAAGGATATTGGTTGTTACTATCATGGCACATGATGCTCCATTATGGCCACTTCGTGAAAAGCGGTATTGCAATCATTTTATTAGTTCCGGTTTCCAGTTTATGTTTATATCTTGTCTCTTGCTTTCTCCACTCTTATTTTATTCTTTGCGTGAGAACTTTAATTTAATTACGAAGAAATTTTTAAGTTGAATGTGAGGTGGAATATCCCACTCTTACTTTTTAAATAAAGTATCCTATTTTTGATAAGCGCTGGAGATGGGAGAATAGGGGGAAGTAACTTTGCTCTGATTTCATTTTCTAAATTAATAAAATATTGAGTTTCTTCTCTTTCCCTATCATACTATTGCTTTTAAAATTTAATAAGATAGCTCAAAAAGAAAATTCGTCAATTTGATCATTTCAATGCAAAAATTCCCAAAATTCGAATAGTTATTTTATGAATTTTATCTATTATTGATAATCATGAACCCATTTTTGAATTGTATTAAAAAGTTTCTTCTGTATTTGTTTCCATGAATGTTGCCACGAAATGTTCCAGCGATATTCGAGATTATGACCCGAGTATAATCAGAATCGAATTCAAAAAAATGTTGTTTCCGGTTAGTAATGAAAATTGAAGTAGCAGCTCAGAAAAAGAAACATTTTCATAGAGAGATCAGGATTATTTTGCAAATAATTGCTTTTATGATTTTGTTGGAGCGGCATTTTTTGAACGGATATCAATGTCATTTGTTCCTAATAAGGTTGGCTTTCTGACATTAGAATGGGAACTTATTGTAGGATGAATTTCGGAAACGGTCAAAGCAGCTGGAACTCTGGAAAGCGATAACATTAGCATCGTATTACGAGAAACTTATGGATTCGACAAGACCACGTAATGTCCGACAAGCTATTATTTATATGAGAGAGCTCGATGCTGCAGCAGATCGAATTGATTCCACCGTAGAGACCGTAATAATCTTTAATTACCAGAAATTTGAAGAATTAAACCTATTTTATAAATTTGTTGATATATTTCAACTGCTTTGATGTCATGCGAAATTTTGCAACCACAATAATATCTTTATTACTTCTACATTCGAGTGTCATTCCAATTTTCTATTTTAACAAATAGTTTCTTATAGAGACATTTTGCTTATTCTACATTAAATAAGTACAATATTGTTTAAATTCAATCCATTTTTTTGAAGTTTTGATGGTTCGTAATTAAAATTATGACGGATATTATTGTTATTTCTCTCTTTAAATATAAGGCAATTCCAATTTTTTTTATTGTGCAAGTACTGGGACTCTGGTGATTGGAATTAAATAATGAGAATCAGTTTTATGACTTATTGAACAATAAACAAAACTCAGCGGACAGTTTATTTTTTTTGATGAAAAAAAATCTTTTTTTTCGAAAATTCAGCTCGATCAGATTACCAATGAAATTGATAATGAAATTAATTGCTGTGCAGCTAATTTTAAAAATTCTTGGATTACCGAGACTGATGCTCTTGAAAACGGTGGGTGACTTCAATTTCTAATTTTAAGTTCCTGAGTTCTGAAAATGAGTTTTTAGAGATTTCTCATGCAGTTACTTCCTTACGTTTCAAGATCATCATTTCTTATGCTGGAACTAGACGAATGCATATATTGATTTGTGATCGGAATGACACGAGGTTACGCATAGAAGTAATGATTGAGAAAATTTGATGAGAATTTTATCGGCGATTTTTGTGATTTCTTTGATAATATTCGAAACATAAAGGAAGTATGTCTAGAAAAATCGATGCTTTCAGGTCTTTACCAGCTATCAGTGCAATTGCGGAAGCAGCAAAAAGCAATAAATGATATAGCGGATCATTTTTCGGTGAGCGTGGGACTGATAAGTAGTATGCATGATAACTTTAAGGAGCATAAAAGCTTGCTCAAGAAGGTACATTATTTAACTTAACTGATTTATTTCCTACTTAAATATAATTGCTTGTATGTTTTTACTGGCATCTTTATACTTGTTAATTAGAATGATCTTTCCAAAATTTTGAGGGCCTTTTGGTCTGCCAATCGAATAGCTATATGGAATAAGTTAAAATCAAACAACTGTAGCAAAAATACATTAGGAGCACCTTAACCAACTCAAGATAAAGCTATGATTTATTAAGCAAGTTTATTAAGCTAATAAAGCGACATGTGTATGATTATCATGAGCCTCAAAGAGCCCGGAGATCTGCGGTCTTCAGGTGCTCTAGACTTTAGTAACAAGAAAATTTCCATTCTTTTAACATTGTAATTGATTCTCAGCTTTAAGTGAAATAAACTTGAAGACTAGAAAGCTTACAAACAATGGAAAAGTAAAATATAAAAATATGAGTGTAGAAAAAAGCGAATATTTCCTTATCCTTGCTTTTTCTGCACATTTTCATACTGGTAAAGATTGTAATGCGTATCCTTTTACTGTAATATATTATGTTTTTCGGAGAGATAGGATTTACAGTGCAGCAGTGCTTCTAAAAAAGGAAAGTTTAAAATTAATTCTTAAATTGATTTACGATTCTATTTAGGGTTGTTATATCCGCAAGTATTTCTTTATATCTAAAATGTTCCGATATTTCAAGTGAATCCGATTAGGGGTTATCAATCACTCAGTCTTGAATATTCAAACAGAAAGAGTGTTGCAGTTGACGTATAACTTGAAATGTTTTGGATAGATGGAATTAATTATGGATATTTGCTTAGGCTCAGATTGGTAGAATAACTTCCAGAAACTTACCTATTACTAAGTTTTATATTATTTTCAGCATGTTTTGAAGTATTAGACATCGAAGTTAACTTCAAGTTTGGAAAGAAAATCTCAGCTTTTCCTCGATTTTAGTGTCAAGTATTCGATGTTGACATATTGGCG
Source organism: Dipetalonema caudispina (assembly GCA_013365325.1). Classification (NCBI taxonomy): domain Eukaryota; kingdom Metazoa; phylum Nematoda; class Chromadorea; order Rhabditida; family Onchocercidae; genus Dipetalonema; species Dipetalonema caudispina. The sequence goes on along the minus strand of JABVXV010000548.1, from coordinate 15,602 downwards.
TTTTTTAAACTTGTCCATTTACAATGCGGTAAAATGATAGCTCCCATAAAGGAACGTTGGTCAATGGAGGATTTGAAAACACTTCCCCTTGTTGGTTGATTCTGTCTCGAATTTTAATCTTTTAGGGTTACCGAATTATATTGGCATGACATATTAAACCGATTATTTGATAGATGTAAGGCATCATCAGTATACATTTTACATTTGTAAACGCCACATAAATCGTTGAAAATTTAGGTTGTTAGATCTGATTGGAGGAAACAAGTGTCGGTGTTTGAACACTTGTTTTATAAGCACTTTTTTTTTCTTTTGTATTCAAATTCTGATCTCCAGGTAGTTGATGAGCTGAACAAAGTCATTAAGAATTTGGACGGTTTACGAATGATATGCAAATTGATCGCACCGACAAGTCTACCCGAGGAAAAGGATATCACAAAGCTCATTTATCAGGCTCAAAAACTTTGTCGAATTTTGGGGGTATTTAATTTACATGTTCTATTTACCAGTTCAATAATATATTATGCTATCGTTTTTCTTTAAAAATTCTGTACATTAACAAATTACAAAGCAATAATTAAAACAAAACATTTTCGCAGGTTGAAAAAACCTTAATAAAATTACCAATATCAATTATTAGCTGAACAACATGAATCTGCGACTAATTCGAACTACCAAAGATCCGCGTGGATATTTTAAATTTTGTCCCCAATCTTTCCCTTATATTCTGACCATTGCCAATAACAGTGAATAAAATTTTGACTATTGTTTGCCTATTGAATTTTAGTATCAGTTTTGGTGAAAATTTCAAACAATGAGAAATGCATCTGCGCAAATGCGAATGTTTGTACACGAAGAAACTTCAAGAATGTAAATTGGAAGTATTGGTTTTGCTAGATTTGTTCCTTTGGCTTCCACTCTTTCCCATCCAAAAGCCTAACCTATTTTTTCTTTCCAGTCATTTTTAATGCTGAAGTCGGCGTGATTACTAAAGAGTTTACACATCAATAGGAACAATAAAGATTCTCATTGAGGAATTATAGCAAGCTCAACCTTATCAATACAAAACTGACACAAAAGATTTTACTGTCGAAAAGGTTTGCATACAAGAAGTATTTTATGCATGCATTTTAGCCTTGCCGTAGATTTATTATATCACCATTGCGTGAGGATAAATTAAATTTAAAGAGGCTAACTGTATGCAATTATTTCGTTGCATAATTTTTTCTGGAAATTTTGTACTTCTGTATGCAGTAGTAGTAATGTTGGTAATAGGAAGAGAAATTCTGCTCACTTTTATTTTCTATCCTTCTTTCGAATTTCTTTTGTTAAAATATCACCCTACAAGGCAGGGAAATGAATTAAATTTTTCGAGATCTTTATCTCTCACTTTGAATTTTATTTAAAGGACCTAGAAGTATAAGGTTGCTTTAGTATGTGAGTTTAATTTTAAGGTAAAAGAAGGAGAGTGAAAATAAGGTTATCAAAACATCAGATTTGCATGTTTTACAATTTGCAAAATGTTGTGCAAGCATTGCTGTACATAATAATGATGACATATAGCGGGTTATGCAAGACTTTGATGGGATATCCTAATTTCCTCCTCTTTATATCATCTTTCTTTTTTGACCACATAATGCTAAGCAGTTCTTTAACCCTACTCTGTTTTACCCATCATTATTGTCTTATCAAGACCATCATGTATAGTTTATTGTTATTATTATCGATGGCACTAAGTGAAAATGACACCTATCGATATTTCGATAAATCATCTCATCGGCATAACCTTCTTCCCCCATTACAAGTTGCCTACATCTCCGTTAGCTATTGATAAAATTTTAACCTTTCCTTTTCTCCTCCGTTTTTTGTCCTCTACTTAGTATGAGACAACTCGGCATGTCCGGATTCGTTATTTCCTTCGCCATATATCATTCTAATACCATGCAATCAATGCTAGCTAGACTTTATGGCGTCTTTTATTGAAATGACAAAATCAAGAAGCAGTTGTTGTACCATTAATATATGATATAACAATATATGGTATAACGTATTTGCTATTGTTCTCATTTAAGCTTACCTGAAGAGATGCTTTTCTTTTTTTCTACATTAATTGATACAATCCATTCTAATACTTATTATTGCACCATTCCATTTTGTGATAGCACCTTTTTGTGATACTTACCATTCCATTTTGCTCTACCCGTCACATTACGATACATTCCAATCTTATACAAAAGATGTGTTTAGATTACAGTAACATCCCCAGAAATATCATTCTGAGAGTATTTAATCCATTTCGATATCAACCAGTAGACAACACTGCATCCAAACAAAACAATTTGTAGATGATAAAGAAGATGAAGATGGATGTTAGCAATGAATTTTCGACTGCTCCTTCTTCCTAAAATGTTTCTATCCTTTATCTTTTTCCACATTTTGTCCTGTATAAATTTACCTTTATGGGACAGTCTAATTGAAATGGAGATAGTATGAAGAAGATATAGTGTGTCCTATAAGCCACAGAAATTGTAAAACAAATAGAGAAGCCGTATCACTATGTACAGCCAGGAACGTTTTCATAAGAACGACCTGGATGAGATGCATTCAGGAATGACTATTACAACTAAGTAGGAGTAATGCGATGATAAGCAAAGCAGAAGGAAGAAGAGAAAGAGGATAGAGGTCGGATATGATCATTATCATCGATAAAATAAACAGCATACCATTTATCCGTCCATCTGAGGGAGAGGAAAAAGAGGGTAACTGGGTGCTAATAGGTCATTATTTGATGAGCCTTTCCGTTGCAGCCGCATATTTCCCTTTTTTTTCCAGAATCCCTCGAAGCTTTCATAAAAATTGGGCATTCCTCTCTCATCAGTAAGTAAATAATCAACGGCGGTAGCAACGACGACGGCAGTGGCGGCAACGGCACATCTGGCCAGGGACTCCTCATCATTTTATTCCTCTTGTCTTCCCATCTTCTCATTTCTTCTTACTATTATCAATATAATGTAATGAGAAGAATTGGGACTTATGGAATCACTCGAGTCCCGTCATTTCTCTCATAAATTGCACCTCATAAAAATTTTGTATCATTATTGTTGTTGCTGTTGTTATTGTTGAAAGGATCCATCCATCAGCAGCTATATTATCATTATTCCCTACGGCTCGAACAATCCTTCTTGATGCTATTTATTCCTCAAGTACCTCATTATCTTCCCTTCACAAAATGCGTAAACTCCATTTTTATCTCCTCTTTAAAAAGATGTGATGGAAATAGTCAAGAAAGCGGTTTATAGTTACCAACAGTCTTGTAGTTGAGAAAAAAGAAATCCTATCCTACTGCAAGATATTTTCATACGGATTGTTACTTTCTTTTATGGAAGCAGTTGATCTAAAAATTGATTTATTACATTTGTGTTAATCAATGCTTCATCAATTTTTTCCTCCAATCTTAAAATTTTTTGAAATAAATAAATAGATGCACGACCGATCCATACTATCATCAAATCATCAAGCATCTGGCATTCTCATGAAACTTTTAAAAGATCATGCAGCATTCGGTATGAAATTATAAAGATTTTAAATGATTGATTAAAAGCTTCCTTTTCCCTTCAATGGATTTGTGGATATGCGATGAAAAGAGGCACAGGAATCATTTCACATTTTACAACTACTTTCTGATGTTACTTGCAAATATATGCTTGATCATAGTAACTAGCAAACAGCCAAATTTATTTGCCATGAAAAATAAATTCACTTTTCAAAGAGTTATTATGCTTTTCAAGTACTGGTGTCATCGGTTATATATATTTAGAAATAAGAATCGACAGCATTTAATTGAAATAGATTTCATTCCTCGATAGAAGTTTCATTTGCTTTAGAAATTGTGTATATTATATCGGAAAAAAAGAGGATGGAATGCTTTATCCATTTCCAATTATTCATTTTAATTCGATCAGCTAATAATAATGACAACAATGCAGCAACAATCCAAACTACGGCAGGATGAGCTGAATTTCCGCTATTTGGTGGATGAAACACGTGTGCCTCCAATACCCATTACATCTTATAGTTAGTGTGTTGTGTTGTTATAGACCATATCACACTACTCATTTCTCTTCACGATTCCACAGACAACATCATTTTTTGACATCTTCAAATCATTTATTTGCCACTAAAATATGCAAATCTAATGTTTGCACCTGCACATGAAATCAATGGGCTGTATCGCTGTTCGCTGTATGGATGGATAGTTGATTCTGTTCGAGATGGGCTCACTTCTGTTATACCGTTCCGTTCCCTACTACAGTATCAGAAACGTTCGAAAATGCCGGGTATTTTCCTGTTTTCCTTGTATACAGTAATGGCTAAACAGACAATGAATGGGAAGAGTTACTATCTCCTCTTTCATTTCCTGAAGCAGTTTGCTTCAAATTATAAATAAAATACAAATGAATTGAATTTAAGATTTTTTAGCCGATAAATTTACATGCAGTTGCTTCAAGTAAATCTGTATGTCGTTTCTTGGAACTGCCTTGTAGAATCAATTCAGACAGTCTTGATGCTTCCAGAAAGTAATTCAGGAGGAAGCAGATAATTACCAGTAGTCATATCAGATTATTAAGCTTTTAAAGTCGTTTTCTGCAGCTTTGAATATCGAAAATTTCAAAAAATATCGAAGCACGGACCTCATAAAGATAATCATTAAAAAGGATTGTACATTTTTTGAAGAAAGATTTATGCAGTAAATTACTGAAGGTCTTAACGGTGGATAGGATGAATGAAGCAGTGCAACAGTTGGATTCAGATACATCAAATAGTTGAATACTTTTGATATTCCAACATGCTATTCGAAATAAATCACATGGTTTCTACTTAGATTTTTAATTGTCTGCTGACAATTAGCAAGAACTAATTAGCCTTACTTGCGACATTTGTGATAATTTTGAAAAGCCTTAGAATCGAAATCATCCGTTGCTCTACGATACGAACTTTTTTTGAGCAGTTACATTTTAAGCAAGTTTTTCGGAACAGTTTAAGCAAATGAAATTCATTGGTGGTTGAATTTGTAGATAACAAATTGTGGAATTGCCTTTGTTGAATGGGAAAATGTTAAAATGAATCAACCTCACTGAGGTGAGGCGTAATCCTGTGCCATGTTGCACTGTTGTTGATTGATTGATGTGATCAGTTGGGGTGCTAGAAAGAAAATTAAATTTCAGACAGTTTTATTAGTCATATCGTCCTACTTCCTATGCACTCTTTTTAAAATTGATACTACTATTTTTTACCTTATCAATTAATTAAAATACCCTCCCTTTTTTTCTATCCTTTAAAAAAGAAGAAGCAGTTTAATGCTCCTTCTGTTAAGCCTTTCAGTTGGGATTTTCTTTTCTTGAAATTCTGATAGAAGGCAGCAAATATCTAAATTAGTTGAACTCTGTTCTTCATGATACATATTGTAAAGTGTGAATTCTACTTTGGATGGCTTATATATATCGTTCTTGCATAATGCAACTCTACCGGTATAATTTAATCATAAAAAGACATTAATAGGTTGATATGTCGTAATTTGATGAGGCATTTTGTAAGTTTTAAGGGAAAGGAGATGACATATTGATTAGGTAAAAAATAACCGATTCAGACTACTCAAAGGTTATTTAAACCTATGAATCTCTTCCGAGAAAAAACTGTTTATAACTTGTTGTGCAGAATCACAATGATGATTCTGTTGGCGGATACCATAATGAACATGTGGATTACGATTCACTAATCATCAAAATATATGCTGCTAACATAATTCTGACATCTTATTGCATGATGTATTATTTTCCGGCATTCTACTTATTTAGCGCATAGAATTTTCCGGAAGAAAATAGTTCTGTTAAAAGAGTACACCGAAAAGGACTTCTTATAATCAAAGAATGAAATGATGTTTAAAAAGAACGGATAGTGGTCACCATCTCGGCTTTTCCCCCTCCAACCCATCACTGTTTCCTTGTTTAGCTTCCTCTTTTTTATTAATTATTCGTAGCGGGATGCTTCACCTCTTTTGATTTTATTTTTTGCTTTTTGTTTGAAAACCAAAAAATTCCGTTCCCTAATAAACAATAACCTTTACAATCCTTTTCATTGATGATATTATAATTTGGCATTTCTTACTTTGGTCTAAATAAAATCAAACAAAAGCTGTAAATTAATTGTTCGCGCTTTGCATCAAACTGTCAAAAGATACTTTCCTCCTTTTTTATCCTAACTTTTGTACCTAAAATAGTGTTTTGGTAAGTAGATTAAAATTCGACTGTAATTAATTATTTAAATAACGGTTTCTTATGAATTAGTTGTTACAATTACATTTGTGGATAAAGTATGCAGATTACGTAGAATTTTCGGTAATTTGATTTTACACGTTTTGCGGCAAAAGTTGGACTAGACATGCCAAAAACAATAATGAGGACATGATTTCATTACCATTTTCCTGCTTAAATTCATTTCTGCTAGTTCAACAATTAATGAGAATAGCTCAAACGTTTTGCTTCAACCATAGCGAAAAACCCTTTCGGGCTTATTAAAAACTTTTGCGATATATGCCTGGAATACTTTTACATTTCTTGTTATCGTAATATGATATTCAGGCGGTATCGACTTGTTAATTAATTAATGGCTTACCAAAAAATATGAAAGGGCTTAAAATTGAAACTTCGCATTCCAAACAAAAATTTTGGATGCACTTTTTCTTCCATATTTTCATCAGCCTAAAATTAAAGTTCATGGAGAAAAGAAAATGGTTACGAATGGATCCATCCAGGAAGAAAAAAGTAATTGATTAGGAAAAGTAAGGTAAGCAGAATAGGTCACAGCTGATTGTCAGTACATTTCATTAAAATTCCCATCCGCGGGGGTTCCAATCACTCTTTCTCTCTGTCTACAAAAATTCATACCGAAGAGTATTTTCTAACTTTCTCTGTTCTATTTCCTTTCAAATCAATCAACACAATGCTTCGAAAGAGTGCAGCCATCATTGCTTGTTGAGGCCGTTGTATTGTCTAACGATAATTATGAATATATAATATTTAAAGTTAATTAAGTGAAAATAATTTAAAGAGTTAGAGGAAGGAGAATGATTCGATATGTTCCAAGGATTATGCCTTTTAAAAGCTTTTTTTTTTTTTTGATCTAAAGAACAAAATATAAGAAAAACATCTATAAAGTTTGTCAGTACCTGTGGAAAATACATATTTCTTGTAGTATGATAATGACATGATCAGACTTGTCGGGTGGTGTTACAATAGGATGCAGTGGACAGTATAAGTTGACCAGAACTTTTATACTTGGGATTACATCTTTCCATTACTGTTATTGCATCGAACTGTTTCAGCAATTACTCTCATTGCTATTCAAATTTTATAATCAAAAAGATTATTCGGGAAAAAAGTGAGAATACCACTTTGAACGGCAATAATAGTAATGTTCAACAGGGCAGGGCAGGACACCTCTGAATACTCATTACACGCTCGGATGCCCATCAGACTTCTACAACAAATCATTCAAATACAATACCACACTTTTTTTTCAGGATAAACTTTCTCTCGCCGGTTGTTCCAACCGGATAAACAGTTGATGCCATTTTTTTTTCGAATGTCAAATCTTCCACTTTTTTCTCATTTTTTTTTTTTGTGGTAGAAAAAAAATGAGGCGACATTTTATTGCTCAAAGTTATGTCCACCGGAAACTGCCTGTTCGTTTTGCTTGAATTATTATCAATCGAATATGGATATCGGTTGGTTTCCTTGAGCTTTGATATATTACATTTAGATGAATGTTATCGAGAATATGATTCATTTCATTAAAAAATTTGTTTTTTACCGTACAGATAGATAAATTATGTAAGCTTTGCTACACCAGTTCATAATTTGTTCTTTTAATTCCTTCAACTCTTATCGTAAATTCATATTGTTACAGACTCTAATGAAACTACTGTCATCATTTTTGCATATATTACGGTATGCTCAAAAAAGCAACTGTTAAGATTGTATGAAGAGATTAGAAGTAACCGATAATTAACATTTGTCGGTTTAATTGATTACATGTTTTCCAACGGTCAACAGATTCTGATTAGATATCTGTTGTTATGTTGTAAAGGTGTGACTTTACACTTCGGATGCTTTGCTGACTTCTTTTTTCCTTCCTTCTTTTCACCGCTACTTTAATTGCGCCATAATTCTACCTCTTTCCGATAGCATTAATTTCATTGAGCCAATAATTACAATAGCAGTTTTTCCACATATCCTTATTGACTATCTTACTTAATGAAATCAAAAGTAAAGATTGCACTTTGATGATGTATAAACGAAAATGATGACACTTCGGCTCCAAATTTATTAAAAACCTACTTTTGAGCCTTTGATGAGTGGCTGGTACAATTATGAATTCTACGGCATAGCCTTGGTCTTTATTACAACTTTAAGCTAAGACAAAATTTTATGGGTGTAATGTTATTGAGCAATTCGAAATAGGCGTAATACCGAGTACGTCATAGGTTTTTATTCCGGTCATCAGTCTGATACGGTACTTGTCACCTTGGAAGTACAACGAGGACGCCACAAAACGCGTGCCATCATCTTTTGTTGTTGAAATTGGATTTTTCTGCTGCATTACCATTAAATACGACCAAACTCGTTTCCGTTCGTTAATTGAATTATACTTTTTTGCCACAGTATACTAATTTTATGCCAATAGAAAATAATAATTACTGCTTCAATAACAATAATGACATCAACTTTAACACCAGTTGTTATCTTGTTAGAATAAGACTTATAAATGACAATTACTAGAATGATTACAATGATAGAATAACAAAACCAATAGCAGTTGTTACTCTTAAAATAAGATTTATTGCCGTAATATACAAAAAATAATATTTCGCCATTTTATTTTATTTCGCTTTCTTTCCAGTCATAATTCCAATTCAAGTATCTTTATTGAAAGATAACTATTATTGTTAAATTATCATTAAACGAATCGTGCTCATGAAGAAATTACTTGTTCAGTTAAATGCATTTGCCTACCTTCTAGAAGCCCATTTCCGATAAAAATATAGTGGTGTTTAAATTATTCGATTTAAAGCATACTTTAAATGTAAATTACATAGATCATACGAATTGGTTTTGCTGATGTGATATCTTCTAACCTTATCATAATTTTCGCTTTATATTTTGTTTTGATCAGTACTACTAAGATATTCCGATTTATATTTTGATTTCACTTTTGCTAAAATTATCACGGATTAATCCCATGTAGTGAAGACAGTCGTATTTTGACACAATAACGTATGACATTTTTCTGATCTTTTTAATATATTCACTATCCAGAAAAAGGTAATAAGAAGGTAAAGAGGTGAGAGGAGTTCTTTTTTTTTAAATCGCTAATTGATATCAAATAACGAAAACGTTGGATTGCATCAGAAGGACCCCGAAAATGCTTTTTTTGTAGAGCAATAAAAAGGAATGATATAATAGAGGAGAAAGATATAAAGCACAAAGAAGAAACTAATATTTGTTAACGAGCATCGTGTCAGGATTGTTTCTGATGGAAAACCGCTCCACCTTAAAAATGTGCCGAAATGTGGGCAGCTTAATGAATAAACGAAAGCTAAAGGGAGAGAGGGATAAGCGTTGCAAAATGATGGCCTGCTGAATACATGGTATACCAAAAAAGAAGAGAAAACAATTAATGGCATAATATAATATATATCAAAAAGTACCCCTTCCATCTCCTTTTTATTTTCCATTTCTTCTTCACTTCCTAATTCCTACAAGATTTAATCTATCTCTATGTATCATCACATTCTCACTGTAGGATACAAAGTGTTGATTGAATTAGTACAAAAAGCACAGCATGACTTTCAGAATACAAATAACCATCCTCTCGCAATTTACATCTACCTATTGTTAACTATGAACCGTTCGATATGAAATCCAACTCTTTATTTATTACTACAAAGTTAATATGTATTCTCTTATCTCTTCTATTTCCTTTGTTTTTACTCATTGAGAAATATTTCTTAGCCAACGACACTTACTAATCCATCTTAAATGTCTCACAAGAAGACTATCCTTTTAGATTCGATTTCACTCTCTTGAAATCAACCAATTTAATTCCGTTTCCTAGGATATTACCAAAGAGTAAGTATCACCTTCTGTCTGAAATCCAGTAACTAAATCATGTTCAAAAATGTTATATTAAGCAAACAAAAGAGTAACATATGATTGATTGTAACAAGCTAGAGATTTGTACAAAAAAGTACTTGACAGTTCAACAATCTTTTTGAGATAATTTGCGACGTGAAAAAATCAAGAGGAAACTGTAGAAATAAAGAATAGCGAAATAACAAGACGCTTCTTAAGAAAATCCTGATGTTCCGCGATAACTGAGTAGATTTGCATACCGTACTTTTGATGCAATTGTTATTTCTAGTCTGTCGGAAATAATAATCCCTCTTGCATCTAAGCTAATCTCGCTTTTCTCCTAATGTTATACGACATCAGGAAATACAAGAAGAAGGGATGTATGGGTCAGGGAGATTATCCGTAAGTATCATCAGACCAAAGGATCGTGTTTTTTTTTCCTTAATTTTATTTCAATTGTTCATTGATGAATGGGTATGAATGTAAAGGGTAAGAAGGAAGGTGCGGGAAGGCTTTTACATCATTATGACTCTTATTATTATTCCAAATAGTTGAATAGGATTAGCAGTATCACCCTCATTTATTCTTCCTTCCCCTCGTACCCTTCCTGCACCCCGTAAACCCCGCCTGTCCTATCAGGAATCTATTGTGTACATTTACTGCTACATATTCCTCATTCACACATTCATCCATTTTTGCATAACAATAATCAATTAGGTTTTGGCAAATAAAAGGAAAGTGTCCTGTACAATATATTCACAGCAACATTTGTGACAGCAATTGATAGCGCAATAGAGACAAAATAGTTTCAAACTCTTTTTTTTATCAAATCCTTTTGGAGAGTTCTTCTAATTAATTAAAACTACAGCTTCCCAAATTTGACTAACCATAAAGTGCTGGTACAAATTAATCGTCGCAATTAGTGGAATCGATAGTAGTTATAATTATTTGGGATTATTTCATTTTACAGCAACTTTTCCCTGTTGCATTAGCTTCATTAAATGATGCGACTTAAAGATCACTAATCACTTAAAGAGATAATTAATCTTACCCAATTCTAATGAGCAAGTATTTTACTTCTCTTCTTCTCATTCAAACCTGTAAAATATTCGTTTGGCAAAGCATTAAATTAGGAAAATAGAAATAGCTCATTATCCAGTAGTGATGATTGAAGTTCATCCAATTACCGTCAAGGGAGTACTCACAGACTTACATTTATGAACTTATTCATGTACATTCATTTTTCCTTTTCATCATGAAGAGCTTATTGGTACCAATTGGGTGGATAGATGGTTGATTGGATGATTTCGTTGATTACTCTATTGTTGATAGCAGTTAACAGCTTCAAGCAATTTTCATTCGTTAAACTGCTACTTTTCCATTCTAGTCCTCTTCCTCCATCTTGCTCCATTATTGCTAATAACAAATAGGCCTCATCAAATACAATTAATTAGCTTATTTAAAAAGCCTAACATTCTTACTCTTCTCCTTTCTCTTTCCGTTTACTCATACTCCCTAAAATTGGTTAATAAAATCACGACTTCAATAAAACAGCACTGGAAAACATTTGATTTCAATAGTAACTGCTGGTCTAATTGTGCATTCAATTTATGGCTATTTTTTTTTTAATGCCAAATAGTATTGTATTGAACAGTCTACTTAGCATAGCTGATTACCGTTCAGTTGCACAGCATTACGCTTCTAAGTACCGATGAGAAAAGTCGTTAGCCCAATTATCGACGATTTAACTTTGGCATGCAAAACATGGTTGCATTTTAAATTTTTCCAATAGATCCACGAGCAGTTGTAACTATCATTAAAAATTATCACCCTTCAATTATTGTTATTTGCAGTTTTTTTTTTTTTTTTTTTCATTTCGTTTATAATTCATTCCTATGTTTTAACTTTATTTTTTAATACAATGAATAGCATCTTATAGTATGATATGAAGTAGAATTGAATTCATTTCGATTTGCTCATGATAGGAAATATTAGTTCCCATCAAATCATTGTTTTTTTTTTTTTTTTTTTTTTAATTATTTATGAAATTTTTTTTTTTTTTTCCTTGTAGAATTTTCAATTTTTATTTCGGGAAATAAATTTTTATTGATTTCCTTCATTTATTGGCATTCTAAATTTTGTTCGCAACAAATGATTTGATTAGGCTCAGGCATGATAACTTGAAAAAAAAAAAAAAAAAGCGTATCAAAAGATGGCTGGATTTATATTTTCCCAGAGTGTTGGCTAACTTAGTTTTAATGGAGCTAAGTTAATTAACCGAAAGTTCTAAGTAATTAATGTTTATTGTTTAGGTATTTCTGTCTTAAGATATCTCCAGTAAACAAGTATGATTTTTAAATATTACATTTTGATATTTTCACAATTTTCCATTGATCATTTCGGTTTGCGCAGTGCCATAGCTACAAAAAATTTAAGTGATTATATAACGATCAAAGAAGATATTGATAATTATAACTTGGAGTAAGAATGAATTTGCAATGAATATGTTATCTGCACAACGTTACATAGTGTTATTTTAACTCAATTTAAATGAATAAAATGGCATTTAAACAATTCTTTGATGTTACTTTGTAACAACTTTCCATATCTATCAACATAATGCTGAAAAATAGCGATATTGATTGATCTTTGCTAAAAAGAAATCTTTCATTGGTGTTTTATTTATAACATAATATGAGATAAAGCTTCTTTCAATTTCTATTCATTCCATTGATTACTATTTTAATTTTGTTGTAACAAAATATTTTATCAAAAGTGGGATAAAAAACAATGTTCATTTAGGAGTTAATTTTGTCTCATTCTTCCTTTATTTCCATTTCCTCGCTTCTCTCGATTTTCTGTATCTGATATTTAAACCAGATCGAACATGATATTTAAACACTTCATTTTCTGTATCTGATATTTTTAGTTCTTCTAAATCAGTAATTATTGTTGCGATGCTTATGTTCGATTTCCACTTCTGACTACTTAGAAGCTTGCGAGAATGATTGAACAACCAAGATCAATCTAGAAGATTCTTGAGCCTTACAATGAATCTAAATTCATTTATAATTTATTGATCACAAAATGACTAAATTAGACTATCTTGCTGCTATAGAATGAGAAAAGAAGTTTACATATCTTTGAAAATTTAAACCATTCTAGGATGAGTGGATGTGAGCTTCATGATGGATGAGCCGATAGTAGTTAGTGCGGGTAAAACGGCAATGGAGAAGGATGTGTACATGAAAGCTTTCTCCCTACTTCTCTCGAATAACAAATCTTTCAAGATATTTCTTTCCTGAGTTATCCATTTTTCCTTTTTTTCTTTATTGAGAAATTAATGAATTCCTACTGTTTTGGAGAAGCACAAATTAAAATTCAAAATCTATCAGGCTACGCTTACTGAAAATTTATTACCCAGAAAAAAAAGATTTTTTTATTTCGCAAAATTATTCCTGGCATCACTTTAATTTTACAAACCATTATTGTAGATTTTCGAAATTTCAAAGAATTACTGAATAGTTGTCTTTACTGCTGTTGTCCTTGTTGTTGATGAAAAAGACAGAAGAGACAGACTCCCGAAAGGTGGTGAAGGGATAAGGTCCTTTTAACGACACCGGGAGAGGAGTGGTGCCGCAACAAGCTTTGCATTTCATTGGTTCCGCGGAAAAAAGGAAGCTCCACCTTTGTGGGATAGGTTGATACATCATACCCTCTTCTTCAGAAAGATTCCACCATCATCCTCATCGTCATCATCATCAAGAACAACAATAACACAACAACAATAACAATAGACGTGATGATCGACTGATATTAACATCATCATTTTCTGTGTTCATAACTTGGCTCAGTTCAACATGCCATATTTCAAGGTATAGCTATGAAATATTTCTAATTAACAAATTTCCAGATGCTAATTCTTGGCAATATTTGGATAAACTGTTGGGTGATTGATTGATTATTCTCTGATTCTTTAGAAATTCGTTTCACTTTCAGTTCACTTTTTCTGTTCAACAATATTGTTCGTCTCATCGATTTCCATCTTCAATTTTGGTATATTCACTGTATTTAAAACTTGTCTTTGTATTCGACTATGCTTGAAATTGTGAGTTAACGTGGCCCATATGGTGAAGGGTATCAGTTAGAAGTATATCTAAAATCGTAATAACATTTACCCGTTACTTACTTACTTTCGAATTTCCAGTTATCAGGTTGTACAGACCTGCAAACAGTGCATTGTTTCTTTGGCTGTAATGAAAAGGTTACTCATGGATATTGTGAAATGAACTGACAATGTTAGATGTTAATCTGTTCCGCTGAATCTATTTCTTGTTTGATTTTCGTTGGTTTAAACGGCTTGATCTTTACTGAGCAAGGTAACGATGCTTCTTTGAAGCTCCATCATATTTTGTCGTTTGTCCAAAATGTTGCATGCCATAAGATGTCCAGTTTCCATTGCTCATATCCCAGCAAAGATCCAGTTTTACTGAATTTCATGGTACATCATGCGATGGGTGACAAATCAATGCGATTAATAGGAAGGAAGATTATGTTGTAGTTGAAGGGAGGGAAATTGATATGATAAACTAAGGTTATGATATGTAAACAGTGCCCTTTCTCCTGTTGAAAAGTAAGAGAAGACTCGATTCCATTATATTTCGATTATTTGCATTACGAATCGATTCCCATCAAGTTGTGAGAGTGCGCTATTCGTGATGGTGACATTTGCCAAATGTACGTTTCTAAAATGATTTTCGTAATTTCCATTCGTCATCTTCAAGCTTCTTGTCAAATCTATCAGCTGATGATAATGAAATAATGATAAATAGTAATAGCAGAGTAGGACGAACAGTACCTTATCAACAATCGTGGATATGCTTCAGAATTTATCAGTCTACTCTTTTTAGTTTCCTTTGTGTGGTAGCCATACTGCGCATCTTATAGCACTATCTAATATCCATTCTTATTTTCTGTGTTCAGTTATGGCTAAAAACCTGTAAGTGAATTTTGTCACAGCAATGTTTCACATGAGATGAAGTGTATGTCATATATTCAAGATAGAAATCTGTTCTATCTCAGACTACTGATACTTTCTTCGGGGCAGAATCCCGAAACAACTTGTATGGCAATCGACAGTTCACACCGTCCATCTAAACACTAACATGATTTTCATGAAAATTCACTTTTGATGTGGAAATGATTTCTGTGAATGTTAATAATAGCGTTTAATCAACATTTAAATTCAAAATCCTTTTCTCTAATAGTACGGTATTGTATAGAAATAGAATAGTGATAATAATAATTAATAATAATAATAATAATAATAATAATAATAATAATAATAATAATAATAATAATAATAATAATAATAATAATAATAATAATAATAATAATAATAATAATAATAATAAT